>BQNB010059384.1:0-37352 GCA_026074375.1 Tanacetum coccineum
TTGACACAAGCCGTGTGCATCGCACGAGTCTGCATGCCTCGTAACTATAATGATACATTTAAAATATACAACAACTTGAATTAAATGCTTCTCGATTTATTCATATGCATCGTTTTCGTTTCAAGAGAAAGTAGAGATGTGGTGATTAAAAAAAGTCTCCTCTTTTATTTTAAAAACTACATTAAAAAAAGTTGTTACGCATGTATGTGAGTGCCTTGTTAAGGCAACCTTTTTTTAAAAGAAATTCAGATAACAATGATCATCAGATGCACGCTAGTTAACATTTTCATGTATAGGACATGGGCATGGCCTATGCTTTGATCTATGAATGGATGCAACTGATCAATCTATCGTTGCTTACATTGGTCAGCTCATGATTAATTTTGATATCAATCGTTGGTTACATTGATCAGCTCATGATTTATTTTGGTAGTTGTTAAAAATTATGTAGGAACATTCTTAAAGCAAGTATTTAGGAAACTTACCATGTACATAATATGAGGGTTAAAAATGGTTTTAGTGCAACATTTTTTGATATTTTAAATTTAGAAAACATTCTTAAAGCAAGTATTTAAAAAACTTACCATGTACATAATATGGGGGGGTTAAAATGTTTTTTTTTTAACAACACTTTATTAAAAAACTAGCAAGAAGCTAGAAAAATTACAAAGTTACAAGATGAGGATTTTTTAGCCAATCAACCCAACTAAACGACACATTACATCTAAACCGACTCCAATAAAAAGAATACGACACAACATCATCAAAAATATCCGCCTTAGAAGGAGAAACCACACCAAAGACACACTTATTACGATAAGCCAAAATTAGCCACCACAACCCAAAACACACTCCTTCTAATAACCTTTTATGCTTGATAGGAATCCGAAGATTTACGATCAAAGAAACCCATTCATCGAACGTATGCACTTCCATGAAATCCACCTCCCACCAATGGCAAATCTTGCGAAAATTATCTTTCGCAACAAGGCAATCAAAAAATAAATGACTTGACGATTCCGTGACGCTACCACAAACGGGACAAAGAATAGACGGAATATCTATACCTCTCCGGGATATATTAAGACGGGTAGGCAAACAATCCATTCTCACCTTCCACACATGAATGTTAACCTTGATTGGCACCGCTTTTATCCATCGAGTTTGAGTAGACACTTCCGGAAACCTGTTATCATCAATAACCTTTCTAGCCGAAGCTACCGAGAACTCACCCGAACCATCAAGCGTCCAATACCACCTATCAGGCGTGACACCAAGAACAACACCTTCCACGTAAGTCGTCAAATCCGTCAACTGATCTTGTTCCACTCCGCTTCTAGGAGCACGACGAAAAGACCAGGTCAAGTTCTCCTGTGACAGTTTAGAAGCCACATCGACAGTCTTCTTCACTTCCAGCGCATAAAGCCTAGGATATCTTTGTTTCAAAACCATGTCTCCATGCCACAAATCCTCCCAAAAATAAGTATCCGCACCATTGCCAAGCTTTTTCTGCATAAAATTATTTAAGTGTATACCTTTTATCTTCAATGTTTCCACCTCCTGGAGAATGCTTCGCCAAATGGACTTGTAACCAACCTTGAATCCGCTACCATTTTTCCCATCTTCGCCATGAATAGCTTTAATAACCCTAGTCCATAACAAGTTCTTTTGAGTTGTAAACCGCCAAACCCATTTACACATAAGAGCTCTATTAAGCGCATATAAACTAGAAACACCAAGGCCACCTTTCTCTTTAGAACACAAAACCTTACTCCATTTCACCCATATCGATTTTTTACTATTTAAATCGACACCACTAAAAACCGACTTCGAATTGATTCCATGCGTTGAAGGACTTTCATTGGCACCTTGAATATAGACATATGATAAATAGGCATGGATCCTAAAACCGCCTTGAGAAGGGTTAAACGACCACCTATCGATAATGTTTTCATCTTCCATTTTGAAAGACGATTTACCATTTTATCCACAATCTCATCCCAAGATTTAATCCGAGATATATTTCCCCAACTTTCGAACCTAAATAAGCAAAATGAGCCTTAAGGACACTACAACCAATTTTATTTGCAGCTTGCACCATCCTATCTTCACTCACCACAACACCTAATAACTTACTCTTGCTTAAATTAATACTAAGACCTGAAGCACGATGAAAACATTTCAACACATATATAATCATATCAATATTCTTAGTACTCCATTGCCCCATAAACACCGCATCGTCCGCATAGAACATATGAGAAAGATGCATAACCGAATTAAGCACAATGCTGTTAAACATGCCCGCATCTATAACTCTTTTAAAAGAAATGTGAAGACTCTCCATAACCAAAATAAAAATAAACAGAGAAAGAAGATCACCTTGTTTAAGGCCCTTAAAAAACTAAAATTCCTCTGTAGGGCTTCCATTCACTAAAACCGATCCCCAAGAAGATCAAAGACATTCTTGAATCCAACCATACCATTTTTCACCAAAACCAAATTTTCTTAAGAAATCATCAAGGTAATCCCATCGAATAGAATCATAAGCCTTTTCAAAGCCAATTTTTAGAATAAATGAATGTTTTTTCTTCAACTTACACTACTGCAAAACCTCATTAAGTATAAATGGTCAGTCAAGAATTTGCCTATCCGCAACAAAAGTCGATTGCACCTCATTAACAATATCTCCAAGCACCACCACAAGACGATTAGCCAAAATTTTGGCAATTATTTTATAAAGGCTCCCAATAAGACTAATCGGTCTGAAATCCTTCACCATTTTTGCTTCGGGAGTCTTCGGAATCAACGCTATGAAAGATGAATTACACCCTTTTGGAATGCGACTGTAATGAAAGAAATATTTCACCGCCGCCAACACATCTTTTTCTATTAAACTCCAAAACCTTTTATAAAAACCAAATGTGAATCCATCCGGCCCCGGAGATTTATCAACACCACAATCCCAAACCGCCTTTTTAATCTCTTCATTTGACACTTCGGCTTCCAAATCCAGTTGTTGCATTGAATTCAGATGATGAGGAAACTCCATATTAAGCATCGGCCGAACAGATTTAGGTCTATCAAAACGATTCTTGAAATGATTAAGGAACTCATTTTTAACCATATTAGGATTTTCCACCCAATCTCCTTCCACCAGAACCCCTCGTATAGAAAGTTGGTTTCGTTTCTTATTAAGAATACCATGGTAATATTTTGAGTTCTCGTCGCCTTCAATTGCCCATTTGATTTTTGCTTTTTGAGACGCCTCCATTGCACACAATTTATCCACCTCTTGAATCGATTTTACAACCTCCGCACGTTTATGCAAAGTATCAGACGACGCATCTCCTTTGTCAATGATCATCTCCAAATCAGCGAGCTCCTGTTTCAGCACATGTTTTCGAGTTTTCGGACTTTGTCTCATGCCATTCCAAACACGTATCTTCTTTTTTAGATATTTCAACTTGTTCATCATGTTGATCATAGCATTAGAATTATCTACCGGAGCTTCACGCCACACCTCATTAACAAAGTTCTCAAAACCCTCCATTTCCAGCCAATAATGAAAAAACCGAAACGGAATAGGTCCATAGTCATGAGTAGATTCACGTAATAATATAGGACGGTGGTCTGATAAAAATCTATCTAGGGTGATGGCTGATAAATTAGGACACTCACTCAGTAAGCTTTCGGACATGAGGAATCTATCAAGCTTACTCATCTTTGAAGCAGATCTGTGACACCATGTAAAAGAACATCCACCAAGTGGAACCTCCTCTAAATTCGCCATTGAGATAAAAGAGTTAAAAGCATTCGCCCCATGCACGTTGAAAATAGTTCCAAATCTCTCATTTTTATTACGGACCTCATTAAAATCACCCATGATAATCACTGAACCTTTCCAATTATCAATGACGTGACATAAATAATCCCATAGACTTTTCTTTTCTGACAACTCTTGCGGGGCATACACCGAAATAATAAGAAGTAATTTGCCATTAGACACCCAATTTCCTTGAATCATAACAAAATAATCTGAAGCCGTTGAATTTAGTTTCTTAAACGCATTAGGATCCCAAACACATAAAATCCCACCTGATTTACCAACCGAGGCACTATGCACATAATCAAACGCAAAATTACCCCATCATCTTTTGATTTCAAACTACTAGTTGTTGTACTATTACTTATTTTAGTCTATGCAATACTCTAACTACTCGACACTTTTTGCATTAACCCTTACTGATACTAGTACTACTATGTAATTTATTCTTCTTTATGTAATCGATACTCTTTATTTGTTAGTGTTAGATTTTGCTCCATTGAAAAACAAAAGCCTAGTTTGGGTGTTCATTATCTTTTTGGACGTGTACCTTTTTGTAGCTAGACTAATATGGTAACCTGATAAACCCGAATCACCCAAAGCATAATCCGACCCTAATACTGCTCGAACCCGATACCTTGATTCCTTATCGGGTCGGGTTGAAGGTAAGTTTTTAAAAATTAAAACCCGACTCAACCCGATAACCCGACCCGATAATACTTATGTGTTTAAGTTTAAAATTGTTATGATACATGCAGAGGTGGCAATTTGAGACCTATATTAATTTCGGGTCCTAGTTGTGTAATATTTCTAAGAGGAGAGTCTAGTTGGAGTCCTTCTCTTCAATTTATATGATAGGTTTAGTTTGGTCTAGCATATCTCCTTTATATTATACATGGGTCTAGTTGAGTCTCCCAACAGGTCTCCATTTATATTATAGTTGGGACTCCCTATATATGTAGTATTATACATGGGTCTCCCAACGGGTCTAGCGGGTCAAAATGTTTTTTGTATATACGTTTTCATCCGTTTTTATTGGTTTATGTTTGCTTTTAAACGTTTTCTTACATTTTTGTACGTTTTTCTCCGTTTTTGTACGTTTTCGTCCGTTTTTATCGGTTTTTTTGATTTCATATGTTTTCGTCCGCTTTGGTACGTTTTCTCCCGTTTTCGTCCGTTTTTACACGTTTTTTTTTCTCGTTTTTTACGATTTCGTCTGGTTTTTTACTTTTTCGTCTGTTCTTTTGCGTTTTCGCCCGTTTTTTATTTTTCCGCGCGTTTTTTACGTTTTCATCCGGTTTCATACATTTTCGTACGTTTTATAACATTTTCGTCCGTTGTTTTACGTTTTCGTCCGTTGTTTTACGTTTTCGTCCGTTTTTTTACGATTTCGTTTGTTCTTTTACGCTTTCGCACATTTTTTACGTCTTCGATCGTTTTTTACGTTTTCGTCTGGTTTTTAAAATTTCGTCTGTTTTTACGTTTTCTTCCGATCTTTTACATTTTCGGTCCTTGTTTTACGTTTTCGTCTGTTTTTTTCGTTTTCGTACGATTTCAACCGTGTTCGTACGCTTTCGTCTGTATCTTGTATATCTACATGCTACTATTTCATCAAAATTCTATAACAAAACTCATAAGTTGACTTTTGTTGACTGCTATTACGCTAAATAGTTTCGGTTTAACCGATTGTCAAATACCAATTGTCTATAATGATAAATCACTTTTAATTCAAAATTTCTATTTTTCTAAATGTTTACGTCCACAACTGGTCATGTACCAAGAGATTTTCTGCGCGTAGCGAAAAATGACACACAACGCGTACCAACACGACAGAAATTAAATATTTTATCTAAATAGCTCAAATAATTAAAAGTAAACTTATTGTATAAGTTATTACATGAGTTCTTAAAAACCTTTACAAAACGTGCATTCCCGAGTTTACGTTCGAACCTAACGAAACACGAAAACAACATAGAAAATTTAAACAAAAATTTTGCATGGGATCCCTCTTGGTCCCGTGTACCAACCGACCCACCCAAGGAGACAACAAAGGTATTATGGTGCTACCAAGCTTGTCTTCCCTTTTATATCATATTGTATTTAAAAAACACACACATAACATCAAAACAAAAACATCAAAAACATTTTCTTCTCTTCCTTTCTCCTTAGCTCGAACGAATGCACAAACACACACAATCCTTACATTTTTCAACTCTTGTCAAGTACACGGAAGCTAAAACACGTTTGGGTTTGATTAAAGTGATCGTGTGGGTAATAAAAACAACATTTGGGTTGTTAGGCTAAGTTAAATCCTCCTCTAAACCCTACTTTGTAAGTCTCTAAATTTCTCTAATCTTTATACTTTTGGTAGTCTAATGATGTATTAATGCTAGTTGTGCAATGCGTTTGTAAAATTCTAAACTTTAAAATCTACGAAAAACCCTAAAGGGGTGCGTTTGGTTCGAAATGGGTAAAAATGGAAGACAAGGAAAATATCATTTTAAGATTTTGGTTGTGGTGGTGAAATAATATTTAGTGTCAAAAAGCTATTAGCTTATTTTCGGCTTATAAATAAGCTTTTCGTGGCTTATTCGAGCTTATTGTGGTTCGGTTTAAAAAGGGAATCAAAAGGGAACATGTTTTGTCTTATTCCAAATATTCGGCTTATTTTCCCAAGCTTATTCTTGGCTTATGTTGGAAGCAAAAAGGGATTTCTAGCTTATTAGCTTATTTTCTAGCTTATTCGTAGTTTTTGGGCCACTTGGGCTCACGACCCAATAAGACAAAATACGTCGCGGCTTATTTTGGGGCTTATTGGTCTCGGCTTATATTTTCTACTTATATCTTAGCTTATTTTTGGTACTAAAGTGCTTATTTACTTATTCGATAGCTTATTGGGCTCGTTATTAGGCTTATTTCATTTCCGAGTCGCTTATTGGGCTTAGGCGTGTCAAACGGCCCAACAAAGCCCAATGACATCCCGGTTTATTTTTGACTTATTAGTCTAGCTTATTTTAGTGAACAAAGTACTTATTTGCTTTAACCTATTGCTTATTGAACTATTTCGGCTTATTGTATTTTAGAATAATTGTTTTGGGCTTTGATAACACTCCAAATATACATAAAATACCCCTCTAAAATACATTAAATATACGTGTTAACTCATGAAATATTGCAAAGTTTGCTTGTTTATTATGTAATATTCATATCAGGACCAAGAATGAAGCAAATGACTGAACGCGCAAAAGAATATCGTTAAATACACTAACGGTCGTTATATGAAGAATCTAGAAGAGAATATAAAGAGGAGTTAATGAGCAAAGCCAAAGTGCGGCGCACAATTATTTTTGTGTGGCGTACTTCAAGACGAAGTAAATGCTATTTATTTAAACACCAAGTGCGGCGCATAATTTTCCTTGTGCGACGCACTTCTCCTGCAGTTACTCCCAAGTCATAAATGATTGCAATGATTGTGCAACCTTTCACTCCCCAAACTTTAGCAACTGATGCACCATCCTCAAGTATAAATAGAGCACGAATTTAGAGGAGGAGATCATCCCTTGAAGCATTCTTCTCATCTCATTCTTTATTCTTATCATCTATAATAGTTAGGAAATTGTTCTTAGGGAATTGTTGAAGAATAAACCTTATTCTTCATCACATTCCAGGTTTTAGTAGAGGAAAGTCCCATTTGATCTTAAAAGGTTGTATTAAGAAGGTGTTATAGTGGTTATACTTGAATTTCTGGGTTGTTAGAATTATTGTTTGAAGGAAACTCTTGAGAATCAATATATTTTGCTATTAAGTTTGGTATAAACACGTTTCCCTTTTTTATTATTATGAATTCTGAATTGATCATGCTTGTTATGTGTTTTAAATTGATGAATATGGAGTAGTTTAACATGTTTGTTTGGGGATCATGAGGGAATTATGGATTAAACTTAAATAACTAGTGAATTTTGGAAACTATCAATATGAACTTGATGTTTTTACACTTGGACTTATTAATCATCATTTGATCTTCATTATAGTCCGGATATAGGTCGAAAGACTCCGGCTAAGTGCTTGATTTCCAAGTTGTTTGTCTATGACAACTAGATGCTAGCCTTGTGAGGATTGGCTAACAAAATGATCATTAACCAAGGGTAAAAGGGTTTAACGCTTAACCTCATGTCTAACGAACTTGGTTAAGAAAGTTCATATTCCTACTTTCCAAACTTGAATCGAACTTAAAGCATTTTTGTAATCAAAAGTAAAGGCCGAAAGGATTTTTGATTATAATAAATAGACAATCGTTTTAGTAAACTACCCGTTTCTTTAATCGATTATACTTTAATTCTTGAACCCGTTATCTATCCAAGTTTATACATATTTGCTCTCATACCCCAAACAACATCATTTTATATCTTGAAGTACCTTGAAATCTTTAGATCGTGACAGTCTATAAGATTTACCTCTTTCGTAATATAATCGACTCTTTTTAGAATTACCAATCCCGTGGAACGACCTGGTCTTACCCTAAACCTATACTATAAACAAGGGTTTATACTTTACCTGTGTGTTAGTTGGAATCGGATAAAACTAGTAATATAAATTTAAAGCTTTAATACCACATCAAAGTTTTTGTCGCCGCTGCCGGGGATTGATTTTATTCTTGAATTAGTCACTTTTATATTACAAATCTTAACTTTTGAAAATCGTCGTACAGTTTTCAGGCAAACTGAACCTATTTTTCACAGAAAGTGCGCCGCACATTACCATTGTGCGTCGGTTTTTCTGCAAAAACTCAAAAGTACGCCGTAATTTTGCCAAGTACGCCACGCCACATTCATTGTCCCTCTACAAACAGAACAGTTTTTCAAAGAAAAAAGAAATATCAAAACAAAAACCCACAAACCCATAAACTGTAATTGACCATTTAAAAATGTTGAATTTATTCCTTGGTTTATAATAGTCAAAAATCTTGTATTATCTATATTCGCTATATTAACAATGAGGAAAAACAAAAAGAACTATTTGGATGCATTGCTTGTTTAAATTCAAATGCTTGTGTTATATCTCTTATTCCTTAGTGTTGCTTATTTGCTTTGATCCTCATGCATAATATGAAAACTTATAAAAAGAATTAAAAAAATTTGTTTGATGATAAAAGTGCTTAAAAACTTGATATTTGCTATGTTAATAATATTTAGGCCCTCCCCACTCACCCACCTCACCCCACCCAAAATACAATAATTAAAAATAAAAAATATAAAAATGCTAAAAATTAACAATTTTAAAAGACTTAAATCACAGAAAGTACTCCGAACTTTTTTAAAGTGCGCCGAACTTTCTTGGCTGAACCAACTGAATGTTTTGTTTTCAGATCGTTTTTGAACGAGAATGCTTAAAACTTAAAAATAATATCTGTTTTATTGATTAAATATGTAAATGGTAAAATGTATTGTTTTTGTTTTTAACTAACTCTACTAATTGTTAGTGCTATTAATGTTGTCTTATTTTATAAGAATTATGGATCCCAATTCGAGTCTTGGAAAAATTTGCTTAGGAGAAGACGTTGTTGTAATTTCGAGTGATAAAGTTGAAGGATCTGGAGATTGGAATTCTCCGAAATTTCAAGACACTGCTAACAATGGACAAAAGAAGGAAAAAATGCTATGGTTTTTTACCAGATGGATACAGAAGAAGTTAGCAATAGATTCGTGGCTCCTTGTTTTGTCAATGGGCTAGAGGCTTATGATGGTGAGATTAATCTTGGAGTAGAGGAGAACATGATCTTAAACAAATATGTAGTAAAGTTATGCTTAGAACATGAAGTTAGAAGAGGAAATAAAGTGGTTAAGAAGGAACTCATTGTTGCACTCAAAGGTGAAATTTATTTTGTGAAATTCATTATCAACCCAGAAGAAGATGATGTTAAACCTGAGGTGAATTTCGGTAGATCATTCTTATGCATGACCAAGGCAGTTACTGATTTCGGGGCTGGAACTTTCACAATATACCCTGATATTGATCCATTCTTGGAAGAAACCGAAGCAAAAGAAAAAAGTAATGAAGATTGGGACAATCTGCTTGATTTTAATATAGATGATATACCACTATTGGGTGAAGAAGGACTTCCGCCATTTGTATGCAAAATGGGGAAGAGTAGCCGTAATAAGAAGCGGGCAATGGAAAACCTTAACTTTTTCTATCAAGATATAGGAACATCTTCATCAGATGATGGTCATTTAACTCAAGAAGAAGCAGCTAAAGAAGCATTAGCAATTTGAATGAGACAAAAGTTTACCTTATTAGAGGAGGAAAGGCCTATAATCGAGACAATAGCTTATCATGACAAATACAAGAAAATTCTCGATGAAGTTTGGAAAGACAAGGTGGAGTTAGATGGAAAGATTATAAAAGAACGAAGAAAGAAGAAGTTTAAAACGGTATTAAGTGAGGATTAAAAGAAAAAGACGATCCTGGAGCATTCATATTTCCCATAAGACTAGAGGGACAGGTTAACAAAAATGCGTTAGCAAACACTGGGTCGGATATAAATACCATGCCTTACCGGATCTATGAACAATTAGGACTGAGAAGATTATGAAAATAGGAGGATAAAGTAATACAATGATAAATTACACTCGAGTAGGAAGCAATGGGATACTTACAATGTTCCTGTCAAAGTAGGGGTCACTACCTTGATTGCTAAATTTCTAATCCTGGATATTCCGATTGACTGTGATTCACCAATAGTTGTTGGTCGGGGATTCCTGCGTACAATTGGCAGCATAGTCAACACTCCAAAGAGACTTTTCTCGATGTTTGATGGGTTTTATCACCAAACCTTCCGTACTGCAAGATCAGATGTTATGAGAAACACAAAAAGTGATAGTGATGACGAGGAAGATTACAGATACGAGGAAAAGGTTTGGAGCACCGATATATGGACCAAAACCTGCACCATACTTGAACTGTAACGATCCAGCTGAGCGATAGTTAGCTATACAAACCGTAACTAACCCATTCTGGAAAATTAGCGTTTGGAAGAAGGCGGTTAGTTTCCTTGGCTCGTTACCAGAACCATTAAAGAACGTTAATTGGAAACCTGATTATAAGTGCTCATATACTAAAGAATAAGAAGCGACAGGACAATGACGAACTGAGATAAGGTTAACTGATCCATACGGAAATATTTATCTACAAGGATTCACAACAAATAAAACGGACAGGAAGTTATCAAAATACCACAAGTTGAGTGACATCATGTCACCCAACTGGTTTATGGAATGAAGAACAAATTGGAATAAAGGAATAACTATATACTCCCGTTTTACTTTTTATATTATGTTTTAAAAATAAAATCATTTGTATAAATTCATAATGGATTACACTTGATGTACGGATATTAATCCGATATGAGATAATTATTAATATCAAGTATATGATGAATTAAAATTATGGTAAATTATGTAGTGTGCAATATAAGTTTGTAAAAATATAAAAAATTAATTTCTAAAAAAAGGGAGAAGTACGCTGCACTTCTGAGAAGTGCGCCGCACTTTTGAGCGGTTTCCATAGATAAGACTTACCAAACACGATTCTAAATCATTATATAAACACGCACACTCACAAAAACCGTTAGGGTTCTCACAAAACCAAAGAAAAAGTTTTCAAGAATCAATCCATCAATCATTTAATCATGCCTAGGGTATGTTTATATCATTCCTTAACTTGTTTATTATCAATTTGTTTAAATTGCTTGTCATTTAAGGTTTATAAACAATTTGATTAGAAAAAACTAAATCCGCGGTTTCATTGAACAATTAACCCTTTGAATTAGGGTATCTAGAAGTTATTTGATGCATGCATGCTTGATAATGATTAATCTAAAAAAACATTGTTCATATTATGAATTTACATTTAAAAATAAATTGTTTGAAGATCATAAAAATTTTCATCAGCCCAGGAAGTACGCCGGTTTTATCCCAAAACCGCCGCACTTTGCCAATTTTCTAGGAAGTACGCCGCACTTCAGGGAAGTGTGTCGCACATTTTACATCAGAATGTTTTAAAAACCATCAAAACCATGACCATTTATACCAAATCATTTCTACATAACCATACACTTATTGTTGATTGGTTTTTTTATGTGTTAGACTTATGAGAACCTCACGATGTTGAAGTAGATCATCACGATCCAAATGCTCTAGACAACATGAAACCATGGAAGAGGTATTGCTTCCATAAGTTCACCATGAGTTCTTGCTGTGGGAAGGGTGTAACAGAAATGCAAAGTCTAGGTACAACACTAGATTAGCCCAATTGCTTCCTAGACACATTTATTCGCCTTGTATCGTAATCTGGGATGTGCTATACAGAATGGATTATGATGGAGAGATTGATGACATATTAAGAATTAGGTTGCGTGAAGCTGGATCAGATGAAGAGATATTTACTTCAGTGGCATGGATTAGAGCTTTTAATATCAATGAGCCAATTTATGCAGAGCTTTGCCACGGGTTTTATTCAACTTATGAATTTGACGAAGTTTGTGCTGATGATGAGTTGCAAACCAAGAAGATCATCAAGTTTAGACTTGGTGGACGTGCTCATAGTTTAACCTTGTTGGAGTTTGCTTGAAGGTTGGGACTATACCAAGCGGTTGAGATTGAGGAGGAAGGTTTTAATATTTACTTTGAAGGAGGTTTGCATAGTGATGAGCATTTTAACGCTCAGGATTATTGGTTAAGCATTTGTCGAGAGGAAAACCTTGGTTTATCTAGGAGTCATACTTCTACTATCAGAAACCCAATTTTGAGGGTGATTCACAAAATGATTACTTATGGTTTGTGTCAGAGGACGACTGGGTATGATAAGATTAAGAAAAATGATCTGTAGCTCTTGAGTATGTTTGATGCTAGACACCAAAATGGGTATGAAAATGTAGCTTGGGTGATTGCAAGATGGATGAAGAGGAAAGGAGCTGGAACTCCAAAAGAGAGTCAAATTTGCTGTGGACAGTTTATCTCAAAGATTGCTAGGAAGTGTAATGGTGTCGACAGTGGATGTTGGTATTAAGGAGTTTGTCTATGTGCTTAATTTATTATAGAGATTTGGATACGATTACACTTAGAGATTTGATCGACTCTGATGGTAAGCTTATTCTCGAAGATCCACAGCCAGGTGTACGTAGAGTTGGTATTCCTAGACCTCCGAGAGCATCTATGTAGGATTTGTATGATAGGATGGGTAGGATGGAGATACGCCAAGAGGCGATAGAGCAGATGGAGTATAAGCAGTCATATTACTGGGATAGGTACCGGGGAGTGTTTGAGCATATGGCTGGGGTTTACAGTGTTCCAATGCAGGGAGCCTACAACCCACCTGGTTATGCTCAGCCGCAGTATGACTAATATTATCAGCAGTACCCATCTCTGCCACCACAGTATCCACCACAGTACCAGCAGCAACAGCAGGATGATGATGAGTAGTGTCGAGACGACACAGGTTAGTTTTTGTGACCGCATGTTTTAGGTCACTTATGTTCTGAAAACAATTTTTCTAAAAACAATTAATATTATTATTATTATGGTGTGTAAAATGCCTCTGTTGGCATTAAAACAATATTATCGTACTTTCTATTAATAATTAATTAGGATTAATATTATTATTTGTTTGCGCAATGTTTATATTTGCAACAGGAAGAAGAAAAAGGAAGACGTCAAGCGGAAATGACGTGAACTAAAGATTCAGAATATCAGTCACAATTGAAAAGTATTATTTCACTTTCCCATTTTATCTTTCTCTATAATATTTTCACATTGAGGACAATGATCATATTAAGTATGGGAGGAGATAAACTAGAAAAGTTAAAGTTTTTTAAGTTATGGAAAAAGAAGTTAAAGAGAATCCTTTTGAGAAAATATCATTTTATGATCACATATAAGCATATATGACTCTGGATTGATAAACAATACTAGCATATATTTACCCACTCAGAAATAATTGTGAGAATTAGTTTTTAAGAATTCAGGTATCTATCTATGATACCTAGATGATTTTATCTCTTAGCTTTTCTCGAGTTAAGGACTTGTAGCAATTGCAAATATCTCATCCGTTGTTACGGCTGTGTATGTTAGTTTTGTCGCCTTTTTTCTGGAGCATTGGTATCGATTTAAAATTATATGAGTGTGCGGTGATGATTTTTTAATTCTAGACTTGTGCTGAAATATTTAGAACCGCAGTCTGTTAGTCAGGAACACGTTAGTGTGTTATAAACATTTTACTGATTAAGATTGTGATAAAAATATAAATATAAGTAAACAATAATTTTGTTCAAAAAAGATTTCTAATTAAAATTATCTGAAATTTTATCGTAGAAATTGTAGGAACGTAAATGTTGTATTGCTGTTTAAATGAAAGTCGAAGGTTGCAAACTTTAAGTTTGTCTTGAAGTGGTGTTGCTTATCCTAAGTTTGGGGAAAAACAAGTTTCCCCAAGATAATGTGAAATAAGACAAGAAAGAAAGCCAAAGTTAGATAAAAAAAAAGAAAAAAAAGAATGATGTGAAGAATTAATTGGTTACATTACGGATAAGGTGAATTATGATTTTATTACAAACCCTTTTTCAACAAATAATAAATAATATCACTAAATAATTACCTCTTTTGATGTTTTGTTGGTTGCTTACGCCATGTCGGTGAAGTTTAGTTTCTTGTACAAGCCTATGGTAATTTGAACATCTCATGACTGCGCGTATGAGTGACTTCCGTTTACTATCCATTTTACTAAATTGAGCGAGTGTGTGAAAAAGAAATTTATCTATAAAAATTCGTTAGGGCTTTGTCGCGTTATCTTTGCTTGTGATCATTAATTTGTTTTGTTAAAACGAAATACTTTCTCTTTGATTGCTTGAGGGCAAGCAATAAGCTAAGTATGGGGAGATTTGATAACGCTCCAAATATACATAAAATATCCCTAAAAAATAAATGAAATATATATGTTAACGCATGAAACATTGCAAAGTTTGGTTGTTTGTTATGTAATATTCATTTCAGGACCAAAAGTAAAGACAAGGACTAAACGTGCAAAGAAATCCCGTTAAAAACACTAACGGTCGTTATATAAAGAATCTAGAAGAGAATCCAAGGGAGAATTAATGAACGAGGCCAAAGTGCGGCGCACAATTCTTTTTATGCGGCGTACTTCATAACGAAGTAAATGCAATTTAATTAAACACCAAGTGCGGCACATAATTTTCCTTGTGCGGCGCACTTCACCTGCAGTTATAAAGAAATCATTATTAGTGCCATTACTATGCAACCTTTGGCTTGCCCAACTCTTCCAACTGATGATGGGTATTCACCTATAAATAAAGGACAAAAATTGCTCCTCAAATCATCCCTGGAAGCATTCTTCTCATCTACCTACATCTATAATCGCTTCTCAATAGTTAGGAAGTTTGTTCATTAGGCATAATTGTTGAAGAATAAACCTTATTCTTCATCACATTCCAGGTTTTAGTAGAGGAAAGTGCCATTTGATCTTAGAAGGTGGTGCTAGAAGTTGTTATTGTTACTATAGTTGAATTTGCAAAATCGTTGTAATCTCAGTTCGAAGAAAAACCATGTAAGCAAGAGCACTAATTGCTATTTGAGTTTGGTATAAACACGTTTCCTTACTTTTATATTATGAATTCTGAATTGCTCATGCTTTTTATGTGTTTTGAATTGATGAATATAGAGTTGTTTAACATGTTTGTTTGGGGATCATGAGGGAATTATAGATTAAACTTGGATAAACTAGTGAATTTTGGAAACTATCAATATGAACTTGATGTTTTTACACTTGGACTTATTAATCATCATTTGATCATCATTCTAGTCCGGATATAGGTCGAAGACTCCGGCTAAATACTTGATTTCCAAGTTGTTTGTCTATGACAACTAGATGCTAGCCTTATGAGGATTGTCTAACAAAATGATTATTAACCAAGGGTAAAAGGGTTTAATGCTTAACCTCCTGTCTAACGAACTTGGTTAAGAAAGTCCATATTCTTATTTTTCCCAATCTTGAATCAAACTTAAAGCATTTTTGTAATAAAAAGTAAAGGCCAAAAGGATTTTTGATTATAATAAATAGACAATCATTTCAGTAAACTACCCGTTTC
Source organism: Tanacetum coccineum (assembly GCA_026074375.1). Taxonomy (NCBI): domain Eukaryota; kingdom Viridiplantae; phylum Streptophyta; class Magnoliopsida; order Asterales; family Asteraceae; genus Tanacetum; species Tanacetum coccineum. Next base: position 15,984 of record BQNB010059384.1, read on the forward strand.
TTTAATCGATTATACTATAATTCTTAACTTCATTATCCATCCAAGTTTCTCTATAGTTGTTCTCATTCCCTAAACAAACATCATTTTATATCTTGAAGTACCTTGAAATCTTTAGATCATGACAGTCTATAAGATTTACCCTTTTTGTAATATAATCGACCCTTTCTAAGAATTACCAATCCCATGGAACGACATGGTCTTACCCTAAACCTATACTATAAACGAGGGGTTTATACTTTACCCGTGTGTTAATTGGAAGTTGGATAAAACTAGTAATATAAATTTAAAGCTTTTATAACACATCATTCCTTTTTGATGTTTTAGTATTTGGGAAGCATTTAGAGGAAAAGCACGTGACTTGGGCTCGATTCGGGAAGAAACTAGACAAAAACACAACTTTTTAAGCTGACGACTTTTATTCTGACAACTTCACCAAAAGTGCCTAGAAAGTTGATTTTTGAAGAAAAAGTGTGATTTTTCAGTGGGTGGAAACGACGTCAGAATTCACCCTTGATGCCGTCAAGGTCAAGAGGCGACGACGTCACCACATTTTATGACGGTGTCACCACATGATGACTTAAAGAACCTTTTGGAAGATTCGACGGGCTGACGGCATCACAAAGCCCTAGCGACGCCGTCAGAACCCAAAGTCTATATATACAAACCTTTAGTTTTCATATTTTCGTGTGGAAACTTGAGAGAATCTTTGTAGTAGATATTATAGTCGATTTTTAGGGTTTTCTAACCCTTTTGTACTCATTGTTATTTCATGTTGAATTGAAATGAAATTCATTTAGCCTTTTAATCATTAAATATGCCTATGTGTTGTTTGATTAATTGTTCTTCGCTTTCAATTAACATGCCTAGATAAATTAAATTAGTGTTTGCTTATGATTACATTAGAAAATTAGGTATTTGATCTTCATATCATAGCAAAGACGTCTAGTGAAACGTGATTAGGTTAAGAGGATACCCACATTCTGGATCTTCATATCTAGTTTGCCGTATGGGTGGATTCCTAATTAAGTATTTAGTGCACGTGAATTACTATTGGACGTGAGCAGTATCTGCATGTAACCACCGTTTAGGTTGTCACGTAGATAGCATATTTGACCAACCCGCTGCTGAATTAGGGGAGTACTTACACATTACACTAACGAGGGTGACGAGCAATAAAATTAGGGAGAGTGACTAGGGAGTAGTGCATGATTAGGTGAATACGTTTGTTTAACCATTCGAGTTTCCCACAATTGCTTTTCTGCATAATTAGAATAGATTTAGGAGTAGTTAGTAGTTTAATCACCCCACTCTTCAAACTTGAGATTTTACTTGCTTTCTAAAAAACATAAAAATACAAAAATACTCTTCCCTCAATCTTTAGACCCTAGTAACGTACAATTCGAGCCTACCTAAACTATTCCCCTAGAGAACGATAACAACCCCATGAGTCTTGGCTATACTACACTACAACGGTTAGGTACTCTGCCTATGAGGGTTGTAAGACTTTTGTGTTAACAATCCGCATTAAGTTTCTAGTGCTGTTGTTGGGGAATAGTCTAGGTTTTGGATTCTATTTAGCTTAGGTCTACTCACTAGATTCCTATCAAGTGAGATTTTATTTTTATTTTTAGGATAGCTTCCTTTAGTTTCTGTTAGTTAAATCCCTCGCTATGACCCATAGTACAGTTAAGAAATTAACTGAACCCCTTGAGGAGCCCGAGAGAGAAATGCATAGGCGTAGAAAAGTTGCCTGCCATTAGTAATGAAATGAATCTTTAGCTATCACCGGACAAAATCTCTTCGATGACGAAGCCTCATATTCCGTTAATTCTAAACCCAAAATACCCCCCTCAAATCAAAAGCCTTAGAGAGTATTCTTCTCCCAACTTGTCTGGTTTTCAAAACCCAATCGCTCTCCCCACAGAGCAAACAGGAAAAATCTTGGATTCACAAGATGTCTGACTAATCAAGGGCGCGTGCACGTTTCAGAGGTTACAAAGCGAAAATCCCATCTAGCATATCAAACACTTCTTGAGTATAATGGATAACAGTCAGGCTGACAGAGCCACAAAGAACGCGTCTCGACTCTGTTTCTTTCACTTTTCCTTAAAAGGAAGGGCGAAGGAATAGTTAGATAGGACACCTCCCAACTAAATTACTACATGGGAGAAACTCGTTTCAAAATTCCTGGACTGATTTTTCCTACCTGGAGGCACTTTAATCTTTTGGGATATGATCATCTGATTCCGTCCAAGGAACAACAAACCCATCAAAGACGCATGGATTCGTTTTCAAGACTTAATCCGACAATCCCCTCACCATGGAGTTAATAAATGGCTGTTAGTTCAGATCTTCTATGATAACATATCCCCTGGTGACCGAAAGGGACTTGATCACTTCGCACAATATCTCTTCAGTCAGCTTAACGAAGACGAAGGGTGGAATCATATAGAGGAATAAGTTCAATATCAGGACGACACATGGGATGACCCACGACTAGTCATGAACATTTCCACCATCTAAAAAATAATCAAACCCACCTTCGAAGGGAGCCTAAACAAAGCTCGTGAATCCAACAAGAGGAAAAAGCCTGAGGAACCCGTACCTCATCTACGATATTTGTGGGGGCGCTCACGAAGCCGATGAATGTGACTCCAATATACCACGTGAACAAGTATGTTTGTCCGGGGGAGACATCTATGAGGATACTTCTTGGTAAATACAAATAAGCCGTAAAAATATTTATTTATATATTACGATCTATCTATTTTTTGTCGATAACAATCATAAAATCATTATAAGTAAAAAATAAAATACATAAGTTTTAAAACAATAGTTTTCTAACTTATTATACCCATCATACATCAAGCTACTTACATTTTAAACTCAAGGTGTTGTGCATAAGATTTTTTTCTTACAAAACTACATATTATACAAGTAACACAAAGTTACTTACACATTTATTTTTAGAAATTATGTAAAATAAAATGACATTTTACGTCATGCATGACATCAACATAATCTTTTCATATCTAAACTAAATGTTGGAAGATCACACAAGATCTTAGAAGATTACACAAGATTTTGGAAGATTTGATATCCAAAATCCGGATTTGTACTACCAGGACCCCGGATCCCATGCCTAATACTGGCTGGATTCCTTTTGGAAGGGATCCGCCGGATCCGGGTGAACAGTGCCAGATTTTGCCTATAAATAGCAAGTATTTTCTCATGTTTTCTTCACCCTTTTCTCTTACATCTCTCTAACATTCTCATATCTCTCTCTAACCTTTAATCTCAGATCAAGCTTAGTTTCTTATCTCATTTTTAGGTGACTCTCTTATTAGAGGAAATTACTGACTTTGCATACGAGACGATCAAGCTCAAGTTTCCTTGTTGCTAGTCTCCATCATCATATCAAGATCATCTTATTTATTCTTGTACATCATTTATTCAGTGTAATCACATGCTTTATCCTTGTAAAGTGTTGATAGCATTAGGTTGGCTCTACCTTGTTAGAACCTGGTATTTAGCTTTATAACGGATAAAGTGTAAGGGACGTTGTGAGGATTCTTCGCCGGACAAGGTGATTGTGGACTAGTGTTTAAGAACTCTCGAGTTGAGTACTTGGGGAGTAGAGTTGGGAAAGGAAGGTGTCCTTGTAGCCGAACCACTATAAATACTTGTGTCACAGTTCTGTCTCTTCCTACTTTATCTTTACTTTATTTGCCTTTATTATTTATTTGATTGCTTAGATTAATTTTTAAATCAATATCATCAACCTTCACATAAACTCGATTTATATAATTTTGAAACATAAATTTAAATCAGTAAAACTATTCAACCCCCCTTCTAGTTTTCCACAATTGGCATCAAGAGCAAGGTTACTAAAGTTTTTAAAATATATTGTATTTTAAATCTTTAAAATCGATCAAACGAATTTAGAAAATTACAAAGAGGGGCAATCTATGCAAAAACCATCACTCTTTGAAGCTAATGGTTTTATTTATTAGAAAAATAGATTTGAAACTTATGTAAAGTCTAAAGATATTGATCTTTGGCATATTATTGTTGCTGGTGATTACATACCCATTTTTAGAAATGCAACTACTGGTAGAGATTAAAGCATGGTTGTTAAGATCCCGATCCTGATCTTAGGATCTTACGATTTTACGATACTGCAAAGCAAAAACGATCCAGATCCTACATAGATCTTTCCATGCTTAAGATCTTATAGGATCCCGATCTTGACCATAGGATCTTAAGATCTACTCCGTTCCGATCTTACTTTTCTCGAACCACAAACTAAAAAACTACAAATTTATGGGTTGTGTTTCGTAGAATTTTAAACACAACATGTTAATCTTCTTAAACATTTCATAATCATAATTTAGGACAACATTTCTATGAAACATTCATATAATTTTGTGTTTATAATGTTTAATAATTTGTAGATTTGTATAATATTACAAAGACTACTAAGACAATGACATTATAGTAGGATCTTACGATCCCGATCCAACTTTACGATCTCGATTTTGCAAAGACGAAAACGATCCTGGGTAGGATCCCGATCTTGAAAACCTTGCACCCAATCATTAGGTGATAGGGGTATTTGATCATTTTTTGAAAGGTTGCATAAGTCGTTTAAGTCGTATGAGGCATGTAGAGAAGTTTCAAAAACTCTAATGAATACGAAAATATTTTTATGTGTAAAACAGCTAAAGATATTTAGAACTCACTAGTAATCACTCATCAAGGTAATAAACAAGTCAAAGATAACAACATAGATTTGTTTGTTCAACAATATGAACAATTTTCAAATTCCGACGATGAAACTATTGATTGCGCATTTGCTAGATTTAATACTATAATCACATCTCTAAAAGAACTTGATGAATCTTTTTCAAGTCGTAATCATGTTAGGAAATTCTTAAGGGCACATCCAATCAAATGGCGTCCGAAGGTAACGGCCATTGAAGAATCTAAAGATTTTTTAATTCTACTTCTCGACGAGAACATCGGAAATCTAAAAGTCTATGAGGTGGTGCTTGAAAAAGACTCTGAGGCATCCAAAAATAAGAAATAAAAATACAAGTCACTCGCCCTAAAATCCAAGAAGGTATCAAGTGACGAAGAAGCTTTATCTTAGGATAGTGAAGATAAAGAATATGCTATGGTGGTTAAGAACTTCAAGAAGTTCTTTAGAAGAAGAGGGAAATTTGTCCGACAACCACACGACGACAAAAAGACCTTCCGGAAAGCAAAAGAAGATGAAAAGGGGATGGTTGATCGAAAGTGTTTCAAGTGTGGTGATCCAAATCACTTTATAAGTGATTGTCCTAAACACTTCTACAATGACCAAAAGTCATTTGTTGGAGGGTCATGGAGAGATAGCGATGATGATGAAGATCTCAAGAAAGACGTGATATCTCTCATGGCACACGAATCAAATGAGGTACATTCCGACACCCATTATTATAGTAGTTCTTCTTTAGATGGTAAAACTTTGCAAAATTGAACATAACAAATTGTGTAAAATTAGTCTTAAGGTAATTAACAAAAACAAACATTGAAAAACTAAAATTGAACTCCTAGATAATGAGGTCTTCGAACTAAAGGAAATGTTAAAAAGGCTAGAGAAAAATAAGGCAATTAGTGAAGAATGTAAGTCGTGTATAGATCTTTATACAAAAAATGAATCACTTGTTTCTAAACTTGCTAGGTTCGAGATTATTAGTCATTATCTACAAGAAATGCTTGAAAATCAAAGATTACATAATGACAAAATAGGGTTAGGATTTACAAATCATAAAGCTTCGACTAGCAGGGTTAAAACGTAAAAAAATAGTAAAAATGCTGTTAAAAGTGCCACTGAGGATCCGGGACAACCGGATCCCTTTGAAAGGGATCCGACTAGTGTAAGCGAAGGGATCGGGGCATCTGTTGCAGCAAATACAAAATTGAAATCATCTATGCAATCTAGGACCAACTTTGTGCAAATAAATAAGAAAACCTTACCTAGTGCTATTGTAGGAATTATCAAACAACCACCGACTTTAAAACTTGGTCAAGGACTTGCAAATTGTAAAATCCAAACATGACCAAAAATGCCACTTAGAATAATAAACGTCGTTTATCCTAAAAGTAACTACAACCAAGTAAATTGAAATTATCACCCACATCACGGATATCAATTCCAACCACCCAACTTTGCTTCTTAGGGACCATACCCACCATTTCCTTATATGAACCAACTAAACGGTATGTATAACACTAATGGACCCATGAGATATTGGGGACTAAACGCTTGGGTTGTTTCATGCTTTTAGGTATGTCTAAAGGTCAAATTGAAACTGGATGAATGGATCAAGGATAGTGGGTATACAAGACACATGACCGGAAACAAAAGCTTATTTTCCACTTACAAGCCTATGATGGAGGCAACATAGTGTTTGGTAGTAACGGAAAAAGCAAAATCATTGGCAAATGTACGATTACTCATAATTCCTTACTATTAATGATGTTAGTCATGTAGATAATCTCAATTTCAACTTGCTTAGCATAAGCCAAATATGTGATAAAAAGTGCAAAGTAGTATTTAGTGAAATCGGTAGCGAAATACTTAAAGACGGCATTACAATAGAAAGAGGAATTAGGAAAATGGTCTTTATGTAATGAAATTTTGTAACACACCTAAAGATAAACTTTGTCTAACCTATATAGATGATACTTCAACTCTTTGGCATCAAAGATTTGGTCACGCCAATATGCGACTTATACAATTACTATCGTCTAAAGGTCTTGTTAGAAATTTATCAAAACTAAATTTTGAAAATCATTTTTGTGATGCTTGCAACATAGGAACACAAGTTCACGCTAGCCATAAGGCTAAAAATATGGTTTCTACTACTAAGTGTCTAGAACTTTTATATATGGACTTATTTGGTTTGTAGGCTATCTAAAGTTATAGATGAAACTTTTACACCTTGGTTATAGTAGATGATTACTCAAGGTATACATGGACTAGATTTTTGAAAAACAAAAATGAAGCGTTTGATCACTTTGAAATTTTAAATAAGAAAATTCAAGTACAAAAAGGTTGTCCTATTGTGTCGATCTGTACGGATCACGGTCAGGAGTTTGACAACGAGGTACAATTTGGAGCCTTTTGTGACGCTAATGGAATTACTCATAATTTCTCAGCTCTGTGTACTTCTCAATCAAATAGGGTAGTTGAACGTAAAAATAGAACTTTATAAGAAATGAGCCATACTATGTTAAATGAACAATTTATCTCTCAAAAGTTTTAGTGTGATGCCGTCGACACCTCCACTTATATATTAAATAGAATATTAATTAGGCCCTTCATTGGAAAGAATCCCAACGAACTTTTTAAAGGTAAAAATCCTTCCTTAGAATACTTTAAAGTTTTTTTTGTAGCAAATGCTTTATCCTTAACACCAAAGATTACCTCATTAAGTTCGACCCTAAATCCACCGAAGGCGTATTTTTAGGATATCCCCCCAATAGCAAGGCCTATATTATCTTAAACAAAGAAACCATAAAAATCAAAGAATCTTTAAATGTAATATTCGACAAAATTCCTCCTCCAAAATCATCACCTTTAGTAGATGATGACATAATTAAAAGTTAAATCATAGAAACCCAAGTAGAAGAAATAGAAGACAAGGAAAATGGACCGTTAAACAATGAAATTGTAAACATCAAAGAAACCAAAGATCATCCCTTAGAAAAGGTCATAGGAAGATTAAATGAAAGAACCTTAAGGTCTCAAGCACGTAATCAAAGTAATTTCTTTTGTTTTGTGTCATCCGTAGAACCCAAAAATATTAAGGTATTAAAGACGAAAGTTAGATAATGTCCATGCAAGAAGAGTTAAACCAATTCATAACAAATGATGTTTGGAACCTTGTTCCACCTCCTAAAAATCAAACCATCATTGGCACAAAATGGGTTTTCAAAAATAAATTAGATGAAAATGGTGTAGTGTCTAGAAATAAAGCTAGGCTTGTCGCACAAGGATACAAGTAACAAGAAGGAATGGATTTCAACGAGACATATGCTCCCGTAGCAAGGTTAGAATCTATAAGAATCATTCTTGCGTATACTTGTGCAAATGATTTCAAACTTTTTCAAATGGATGTCAAAAGTGCCTTCCTAAACGGTTTTATAAATGAAGATGTCTACGTATCACCTGGTTTTGTCGATTTCGAAAAACCTAATCATGTGTACAAACTCAAAAAGGCTCTTTATGGTCTTAAACAAGCACCCAAAGTTTGGTATGATAGACTTAAAGCCTTCCTCCTAGAACATAAGGGTTACCATAGTATTGGTAGAAACCTATTTACCAAGAAAGCGACTCGCATTTTATTATTGTCAAACTATACGTGGACGGACATATTCAGATCAATTCTTAAGGAGCTTTGCGATGATTTTTCCAAAATCATGCTTGATGAGTTCAAAATGAGTATGATGGGTGAGTTGAACATTTTCCTCGGTCTACAAATAAAACAACTAGACGATGGCATATTTTTCAACTAATCTAAATATATCAAAGAAATGCTTAAGAAATTTGATCTAGAAGACTTAAAACCTATCAAAACACCAATGTCATCTGAAACCAAACTCACCAAGGACGAAGACGACAAATTCGTAGACAACACCAAGTATCAAGGCATGATTGGTAGTTTACTTTACCTCACGGCAAGCCGGCCAAACATCATGTTTAGTGTTCGTCTATGCGCTCGTGTTTAAGAAGATCCTAAATCTTCCCACCTTGAAGCTATTAAAATAATATTTAGATATATAAAAGGAACAACACACCTAGGCTTATGGTATCCCAAAGGAGCGGGTGTAAAAACCATAGTTTACGCCGACTTCGACCATGCTGGGGACTATGTGGATCGTGTACTAGCGATTCTTCATCGGTTGTTGTCTAACATCCTGGTTCTCCAAGAAACAAACCACACTAGCCATCTCCACCACATAAGCTGAAAACGTATCCGCAAGCAAAGCATGCCAACAAGCGTTGTGGATAAAACAAGCCCTTGTAGACTATGTCATAATATTAAATGACATTCTCGTCCTATGTGACAACAAATGAGCCATCGACCTGAGTAAAACCCCTGTCTTACACTTTTGAACCAAGCGTGTAGAAATTCGACACCATTTCCTTCAAGACAATGTTCAAAAGGGAAATATCTCAATAAAGAAGGTCTCCTCAGAAGATAACATTGTCGATATCCTAACCAAACCACTCAAATGTGAACCTTTCAACTTACTTACACTAGGACCGGAACTTATGGAACCAAACGCTTAATAAACCCAAGAAGTAGGAATGACTACTTGTTGACTCATACGAAATCTTTAAGTCCCTCGGTAAATGTCACTTTCAAAAAATCCAAACAAACACTTTTGACTCACGTCTAAATAATAATCCATAAGCTAACGAAGTTAGTCTAACAACCCGTGCTGTGATGATGCGTTTACGAGGAGTATACTTAAGATGCTCGTACTCTTTTGCTTGCCCTGCACCTTCAGTAATAACTCCTAGGACATAGTATATATGTCCTGACCACACATTAGAAACCAATTCCCCGACCAAAGGTCTTTGAATCCACATGATTCTACCATCAGGTAGCCGAATCTTCTCAAAGGATGAATCCCTCTAAAAAGAATTCGTAAAATCCGGATCTCAGAAATCTCCTTTCTTCTTAAATCTGAGTCTAGGATTTTATTTTCGCACTTCAAAATAAAGTTTCAAGGAACTTTTTGAATCATACTACTATACGTATCTATACTACATACTATTACATATACATTGCATCATTAAAGGAAATTTTCTCATATGCATACGAAACTGCAAAAGAGTAATTTTTAACAAGAAATACTTCTTACAACTAGGACACGCATGAAAATCTTTTCATGCATTGATTAATACAAAACAAAAACGTTTTTCTCATACATCACTACATATTTCTCTTGAATGCTAAAGGGAATACATAATCAATATGTATTTCTGGGTACATTCAACCGAAGCAACATCAAAATAAGGAGCACTTTGGGTTATCTCATTATTATATTTTCTTTTTGAGTCGAGATAACCGTACCTCCACTTTGTTTGCATATAGACACACACTAGAATTCAATTAACCCTTCAATATTGACTTGAGATCATGTTGGTATTATAAGACTTCTAAAAACTCTTTGCATTGCCTTCAACTTTCCATAATTTTTCTTTGTATTGTACAGATACCCGGATCCCTTTGATATCGAAGGGCGGATCCCTTCAGCTTTAAATTATGAATTTTAAACTTCAAATTCCATATTTTCCCTCCTTTTACAAGCTATTACCAGCCTTTAGATATTAGAGTTTGACCTTATACACATTAACTCCATATATAATCATTAGATTTTGTAAAATATAGTTGAATTATCATTAAATATCATGCATGGCTTCCTTTATAAATAGCTATACTTCTCCCATTTATCTTCATCACCAATTCACCCATAAATCTCAGCCAAACTTTGAGTATCAACATGCCTAAAACATCTAGTGAGAAGAAAACAAACAAGTCTCTTAGGAGAATGGCTAGAAATAAAGTGAGACCTTGTTGTCTAGTTAATCCAACATCTCCCAACAACTCACCTCCCTTTTAAAGATTCTCACCTCCTGATGATTACCATGTAGCCCCACCTTCTACACCCTCGGACTCTCCACCAACAACACCTTTGGCACCACCAAAATTCTCTCCAACCGAACTTCTCACAACCCCAAAGACAACACCTCCTATATCTCCTCATCATCTCTTCGAATCTCTAGATGATCTCCCTCCAAGGACCACCAATTTACCTCCTCCTCAACCCACGTTCGAATCCATCGAACATATTGCAAACCAACCGCCACTAATTCTTGATATCATGGACATGGAACCACCACTACCACCGCTTCCTCCACATCCTCTGCCATTCTCTCAAACCTTGTAGTCTATTCATTGATATCAAGGACATGGAACCAACAGGGGGACCGAGCGAGGACGCCGGGTCCGAGCTACCGACCACAGGATCCAGTCCATTCTCGTTCAAACCATGATAAACTAGGAGGCACATCTTACACCACAACCAACGACATCTTACCACCTCTTCCTTATGAGACCTTTTGTGAGCATTGCCAACGGACACAAGTTGTTGTTCATGAGTTACGTGACGAAATGAGATTCATTCTCAACCACATCCTCGATCGCCTCAACACTCTTACCCACCAAAACTATCTTTAGAATATATGGTAAAGATTATAAGATTATAATCATAATTTGTTTTCTTATTTTTAGTTTTTAGATTAAAAGAACAATTCCTTGTTCTTATTTTTACCTAATTGTAATGTGACAAAAAGTCACTAATTTGTTTGTTGAACTTTATTACAAGGATTGTCATACATGTCTTTCTTGTCCTATGCCTTTTCCTTTTACATGTTAGTTACTATTATATCTCATTATCTCTTGGATTATGTGTGTACTAACCTACTTTGACAAAATATCAAGTTCTGATTTTTGTTTCAAGTACCCGGATCCCTTCTGTATAGAAGGGCGGATCCCTTTTAAAAAGGATCTGGATGATCCGCGCAAACAGTAACCTCAAAAATACTTCCTTTTAACGTATTTATTTGTAGGTACTCTCAAAGCAAGGGGGAGCTTCTACTCCTATTGTTTATCACTAACATTTTTTGGTAGCACTCAGATCCATTTGGATTTCTTAACACACTCATTAAGGGGGAGCTTCCGTCAAGGGGGAGCATGGCATTCTATTCATTTCGGATCCGTTTACATACATATTGGTTACATTGCATTCGATTCATTTCGGATCAGTTTATTTTTATCTATACACATTGCATACTTTGTTAGTTTTTCTTCGACACTCTTTTTGTTTCGACAAAAAGGGGGAGAAGGACGTAAAAACTCTAATTTAAAACTTATAAATTTTACTCTTTACTTCCAATAATTTTATGTTTTGTCATAACAAAAAGTGGGAGATTGTTAATACAAATAAGTCGTAAAAACGTTTATTTATATTTTATCATCTTTCTATGTTTTGTCGATAACAGTCATAAAATCATTATAAGTAGAAAATAAAATACATATGTTTAAACCAATAGTTTTCTAATTTATTATACCCAACATACATACTTACATTTTAAACTCGAAGTTTTGTGCATAAGAAATATTTTTTTACAAAACTACATATTATACAAGTAACACAAAGTTACTTACACATTTATTTTTTGAAATTATGTAAAACAAAATTACATTTTAAATCATGCGTGACATCAACATAATTTTTTCATATCTAAACTAAATCTTGGAAGATCACATAACATCTTAGAAGATTAAACAAGATTTTAGAAGATTTGATATCCAAAATTCGGATTTGCACTACCAGAACCCCAGATCCCTTGCCTAACACTAGCCGGATCCCTTTTGGAAGGGATCCGTCGGATTCGGGTGAACATTGCCAAATTTTACCTATAAATAGCAAGCCATTTCTCATGTTTTCTTCACCCATTTCTCTCACATCTCTCTAAAATTCTCATATCTCTCTTTAACCTTTGATCTTAGATCAAGATTAGTTTCTTATCTCATTTTTTAGGTGATTCTCTTATTATAAGAAATTGCCGACTTTTCATACGAGACGATCAAGCTTAAATTTCCTTGTTGCTAGTCTTCATCATCATATCAAGATCATCTTATTGTTTCTTGTACATCATTTATTCATTGTAATCATATACTTCATCCTTGTAAAGTTTTGATAGCATTGGGTTGGTTCTACCTTTGTTAGATACCGGTATTTAGCTTTGTACCTAGAAAAAGTGTAAGCGACATAAGGTTGATTCTACCTTTGTTAGAAGGTATTTAGCTTTGCACCGGATAAAGTGTAAGCGACGTTGTGAGGCTTCTTCGTCGGACAAGGAGATTGTTGACTAGTGTTTACAAACTCTCTAGTTGGGTACTCAGGGAGTAGAGTAGGGCAAGAAAGGTGTCCTTGTAGCCGAACCACTATAAATACTTGTGTCACGGTTTTATATCTTCCTACTTTATCTTTACTTTATTTACCTTTATTATTTATATGATTGGGTAGATTAAATTTCAAATCAATATCATCAATTTTCACATAAACTCAATCTATATAATTTTGAAACATAAATTTAAATCGGTAACAGTATTCAACCCTTCTCTCCCTTCTAGTTTTCCCCATTTCTCTTTTAAGATTCTATCAAAACGATTATCTTCCCCCATGGGGTAACTTAAGAAAATGGATAGAAGGAGAAGAAGTCCCCGACTGGGTCATCAGAAGTCAGTTTGAGGATAAGCTAGCTAACTTTATTCCCGAAAAGGATCTCCACGCAAAAGGATTGGGAGAAATGCTTAATGAACGGCGAAATGAAACGCGCAATCAATTTTCTAAAATCCTTGCAACTTTAGGAAAATGTAAGAAACCAATACCATAACCCACAACGCCAACTCTAGCTATCACAACCAGATCAGGGACCACCACCCGTGATCCTCCATATCCAAGTCAACCAATCTCGACGCTCGTCGTTAGTACGGTAACAACAATTAAAAGGGAAGAGCCGATTGAAGAAGAAACTCTAACCACACGGAACCATGAAGATCCTCAGTCGCCTACCCTCTACCATCCATACAAATTATCTAGTGTTCCTTTCCTATCTCGGCTAAAGAAGCAGAAGAACAATGAGGATGAATGACTTTTGTCAATCTTTAGTCAAATACATATTAATCTTCTATTTTTTGAGGTAATGATCCGCATGCTAAAAGGAGATAAAGTTCTTAAAGACCTTCTCTCACATAAGGAATTCGAAAAAGAAGCTTCTTCGGTGAAAGTTAGTGAAGAATGTTCTGCTGCCATCCAAAGGAACTTACCCAAAAAAGAGGGAGACCCAAGAAGCTTCACCTTATCATGTCTTATCAGGCCTTTATCTATGAAAAACACCTTGGCAGACCTTGGGGCAAGTATCAACCTTATGCCACTCTCCCTCTTTTTACAATTGGGCATGTAAGAGTTAAAGCCATCCAGATTGAGTATTCGGTTAGCTAATAGATCGGTTAAATACCCAATAGGTGTCTGTGAGAACTTGCTGGTAAAAACAAACAAATTTATCTTTCTTATCGACTTTGTGGTATTGGAAATGGATAAGGATGAAAGTGTCCCAATCATATTGGGACGACCCTTCCTCATAACCGCTCACGTCGTTATTGATGTCCACGACGGGAAACTAAGCTAAAGAGTTGGAAATGAAATTGTCACTTTCAACATAGGGAAATCTACGAGAGCCGCATATTCTTGTGATGAATTTCTGTATTGCGCTGATCATACCGCCAATTTGGTTCAAGAACGATAGGTGGACACCCTAATCCATGACGGAAAATGGACCGATATAGAGGTCGAGATTGGCTTTGAAAAGGTCCAAGCCGTTTCATTTTACCCAAAAAAGAACAAATCAAACCACTGGAATGGAAAGCTCTGAAAAATAGGTTGAAACCATCAATAAAAGAACCACCTAAGTTGGAACTGAAGGAGCTACCTGATCATCTAGAATATGCTTTCCTTCAAGAGGATGACCAACTCCCAGTGGTCATCTCCTCTTCCTTATTTTCATAAGAAAAACTAAGATCCTAGAGGTCCTTAAGAACCACAAGGGAGCCATTGTATGGAGCATTGCAGATATCAAGGGAATAGACTCATCCTTCTATACCTACAAAATTCTCATGAAAGATGAGTTCAAGCCAACCGACCAACCTCAAAGGCATGTGAACCCAAATATCAAAGAGGTGGTAAAGAAAAAAGTCATAAAACTTCTCAATGCTGGTCTAATCTATCTAATTTTCGATAGCTCTTGGGTCAGTCCTGTTCAAGTTGTTCCAAAGAAAGGGGGGATGACTGTAGTGAAAATGATAATAATAAGATCATTCCTCAAAGGACGGTCACGAGCTGACGCGTTTGTATTAATTACAGAAAACTCAACGATTCAACTCAAAAAGACCATTTTCTGCTACCATTCATTGATCAAATGCTTGAAAGGTTAGCTGGACATGAATATTATTATTTTCTGGATGGTTTCTCATGCTACTTCCAAATCCCTATTTCCCTAGAGGATCATGAGAAAACTACATTCACTTGTCCTTACGGAACCTTCGCTTATAAAAGGATGGCCTTCAGATTATGCAACGCTGATGACATCAAATAACGTCACTTTTATAGCATCATTTATCCCATGTTTCTTACCCATTTTATATAAATTATTGTAAAAATTGGTACTTAATCATTTATATTTGAGATTTGCAGTAATTATGGAGTACTTTGTGAAGATTAGCTAAAAGGCACGCATTCTGGAGCTTAATGAAGAAATCAGAAGAAAACTATTCTAACATCCAATACGCCGTATCCATCAAGGAAGATAAGGCATATATGTGCCTGCACTTCACAAGAAACTATGAAGAATTAAAGATGTATACGCCGTACCCAGAAGACCAAGATACGCCGTATCCTATATTGAGTAATTAAATATTCTAGAAGATATTAAACGTGGTCCCTACTCTAAGAAACTCCCAATACGTCGTATTGACCTCAACCAATATGGCGTATCAATGAATTTTCAGAGACTATAAATACAAATCCCTAAACATGAGTTTAGGGTGTGCTTAAACATATTTTCGATACCCTAACCACAAAATTCGATTTTCAGAAGGCAAGAAGAGCAAAGAAGGTCAAGCATCGCATCTAATTCCATAGGAAACACCTTGTAATTCTATTACTCTTAATAATTGTTCAATTTTTAGTATCATTCGTTTAACTCGGTTAGTTTACCTTGGTTGATTCGATTATTATTATGTATTCATTACAATGGTTATGGGCTAATACTTGTTTATGAAGATTTTAATGTTTGGTTTTTTTATCTCGATTGCTTAATTCATCATTGATTGTTGATTATGTTTATCAATTTATACTTGTTTACGTGCTTAAGTATGCGACCTATCATTCAACTGTATCTGAGAATCAAAAATACCGTGCTAGCTAGATGTTGGGATAGCTCTCTATATCTGTAATTTATATATCTAGAATCATAGGATCACAAATAATGACCTATCCTTGCCATTAGTTTAGTGAACAAGTTCGACTAGCATGTGACCTGGGATCAACAAATGACGTTCTGATTCCCTTGTAAGGACTTGGACAGTGGACTACTAGTATATAAAAAGCCGTTAAGTAGTAAGTTAGTAAAGTCTCGTTGAGCTAGGGTTTAATAAGATCACCATTATTAATCTCCTAAGATAGATTATAATCAACAAATGCTTGCTTTATGCGGATGCGTCTAATTATGACAGGATTAGCGTGTCTAGGTTTTAGGAAGAAGTACCGCCTAAATCTTGGAATGATATGCCCCTCGAGATAAGTCAATCATTGAACTAATAAACAAACCTGCGTTTTAATTGGATTAATCATGGCTAATACAGTTTCCTTATAATTTGCTTGACTGCTCTTCTATCTTTTGATTATCTGCTTGCATGTGTTATCATGTTTTACATAAGTTTAAGTCACCAACAAAACCTGTGCCTATCTCTCAGACTGAAAACCCCCTATCTGTTAGAATTAGGTTTAGCATAGGTTTTGACATAGATTAAAACTAACATAGATAACTAAAATACTGGTAGACTTAGGAATTACGCTCTCGCTCTTAATGATCGACACCCTACTTACCAACGAAGCTATAACTGATCGAGTCTACTGCCCGTCCGTTAGTGTTGTTTTTAGGTAATGTCAGCAAAATATAAATATAAAACTTGATAATAAATAATACCCACGCACAACGACACATCAAGTTTTTGGCGCCGTTTTTGGGGAGTGAAGTTGTTAATTTTTTTTATCAATATTTTAGTTCTAACCTTTAATTAATCTAGATTTAGTGTAATTTAATTAGTGTAAATTTTTATTGTTGAGTCTTTTGTGTCAGATTATCCATTTTACCTACTTGTTTTTATTTTTGTGTGCTTGTGTGTTTTATCTTTACTGTGTTAATTTTGTTTTCTGCACACTGTTCTGGTCGAACAATCGATACGCCGTATTGAGACAAATTGAATACGGCGTATCTACCTTTCTAACCAATACAGCGTATTCTGTTCAGTAGGTCCATACAGCGTATTTAAATCCATTGAATATGGCGTATCGATCATCTGAAACAGCAGCAGATTTTAAATTTTCATAATTTGTTTTGTGCATAATTTCCTGTATTTACTTCTTTCTGAGCAAATCATATTGATGTTTTAACATAGGTTTCAGGTTGTGCTAACTCCGAAGATTCAATCAAAGAAGTTGTAACTGAAACTATTACTAAACTGTCTTTACAAAAATACATGGAGGAAGTTCATGCAGGTTATGGCTCGAATACTACTACACCAAGGTTAGACGATAATGCCAAATTCAAACTTAGGGGCGAGTTTTTGAAAATACTACTGGATAACGCTTTCAACAAAATAAATAGGGATGACGTAGTCGACCACATTGCAAAAGTCTTGGCAACACTGAAATTAATTAAAATTCCCAATGTAGATCCCAATCAACTTTGACTACATGTTTTCCCATTCTCGCTTACTCGAGATGTACGAAAGTGGTGGATAGATGAGGTAGATGGAAAAATCACTACTTGGGGAGAATTAATTGAAAAATACTTTCACAAATACTACCCTTTTCCCATACATGTTATAATACATCATTCAGCGATTACATGGACGATGGTCCAGATTACCCTGACTTCATAAATTGGTTAAATTGAAAATTCAAAAAACACAAGAGAATGGATGGAAAACCAAGAACGCACTATAAGAATTTTGGATAAAAGGTGGTGATGATGAAGTATTGATTGATGACGTTGCATTAAGCGACGATGAATGGAAAGAATCTGACAACACAAACCACCGGAACCCAAATTCTGACCCAGTCTTTAAACCTTATTTTGATGCTCAAAAAGGGAACAACATTTGTACGTTTAAAAAGCAGAGAGGACATTTTGAAGTTCGAAAGCCGAAGATTTATGGATGAGACGATGGTAAATTGAACGAAACCTCGATTAGTGATGATAGAACAAAATTTTGAAGTAACACGGTACTCACTAGGTGCTAGTGAAGAATACATTGCCATAAACACATGCAAATGCGATACTTAGAAAAGAACCGATGGAATTGTATCAAGCATCTACCATGGAATTTTTGGCAAAAAGGATTAAGGGTGGCTCGTAAAACGCACCAAATTAAGAGGTGGAAAAAAAGTCTAACTTAAAGACTTCGCTGTAAACAAAAGTGCTTACCGGGAGACAACCAAGAATGTATTTTCTTAATTTTTATCGAGTCTGTCTTCCCATACATCAATACGGCGTATCCAATCCCATCCATACGATGTATTGATTGTCTGGACGTTATCCAGTCCTTTAATTTTCTGCATTTTAAACATTATTGTCAGATTATCTATACGGCGTATTCATAAATATGATACGACGTATTTGGTAATCTGACCTGTACCTTAGATACTTTTTATAGGTCTCATTACGGCATATCCTAGTTTTGGAATACGACGTATCGACTTCCTGTACAATTTTTCGTATTTGTTTTTATTTTCTATAGAATACCGGAGATAAAATTGCATTGGTTTTTCCTATATCTTATATAGGACCTTACTGATCGAAAAGGCGACTTTGGTGGAAGTATTTATATTCTGGAATTCTATGCATTGTAGTCATGCTGGTATTCAGACGCATTTATGTGGTATATCCTATATCATANNGAAATCGTACCTTTGCCAATGATGTTACCACGAAGATTACTACCAAAAATGACATTACCTCCATTGTATGCCTTGTAAGTTAACTACCTCAACCTTGACATTACTATAGGTGTTCTAGGTACTTCCCATTTCTTAATAGCCTCAACCTTGGCAGGGTCTACATGAATTCCCTTTGCGTTAACTACATGACTAAGAAAGTGTACTTCTTGTAGCCAAAATTCGTACTTAGAGAATTTGGCATATAACTTCTGGTCCTTAAGTAGTTCTAAGATAATCTTCAAATGTTGTTCGTGATCCTCCTTATTCTGCGAGTAAATCAATATATCAACAATAAAGACTATGACGAATTTGTCCAAATAGGGTCTACACACCCTATTCATCAAGTCCATTAATATGGCAAGTACGTTTGTCAACCCAAAGGGCATAACTAGAAACTTGTAATGCTCGTAACGCGTCCTGAACGCTGTCTTAGGAATGTCTTCCTCGCAGACTTTTAGTTGATGGTACCCTGATCGAAGATCGATTTATGAGAAGTAGTTGGCGCCATGCAATTGATCAAAGAGGTCATTAATTAGGGGAACTGGGTACTGATTTTTAATTGTCAACTTGTTCAATTCCCTATAATCAATACACATACGTATTGATCCGTCTTTCTTCTTGACGAATAGAATTGGACCTCCCCAAGGGGATGAACTCGGCCTGATTAAACCCTTGCTCAAAAGTTCCTGTAATTGTCTTGACAATTCTTGCATCTCTGATGGTGCTAAACGATATGGCGCTTTTACTACAGGTGCCACTCTTGGTATTAGATCAATTTGGAACTCAACTTGCCTAGGCAAAGGAAGTACATGCAAATATTCATGAAAGACTTTCGGATGATATCTCACTACTGGGATATCTTGGATGAGCTTCACCTTTGGATCTTTCTCTACAACGTGTGCCAAGAAGCACTCTTTCTCCAAGTACTTCCGCTTCTTAATAGTCGCCACAATCTTTAGGTCTCTTACGGGCTTCTCTCCTTGCACAATCAAAGTTTCTCCGCCTTCAAGAGGTATTTGTAAAACTTTCTCAAAACAATTGATCTTGGCTCGGACTTCGGTCAGCCAATCCATTTCAAATACCACATCAAAACTTTTCAGCTCAATCAAAATTAAGTAAATGTCAAATAACTTATCGGTTAAATTCATCTTACAATCTAGCAATGTCTCCCTAGCCTCAAACTCATGGCCATTTGCATATTCAATAGTATAAGACTCTTTTAGGCACTCTGATTTTAGATCAAGTAGTGGTCTAAACTCTAACGAGAAAAGCTTCTATCAGCCCTAGTGTCAAATAGAATAGATACGTAGTGACCATTTAAGAGAAACGTACCAGTCATCACATTGGGATCTTGCCTTGCCTCCTCGGCCCCAATCACATGAACTCGACCTCGGGCCGGTGCTCTATGATTTCTAGCATTGTTGTTGTTGTTGGGAGCTCTGTTCAACCTTGAGCAAACATTCCTAAGGTGATCAAAACTTCCACATTTATAGCATGCCGATATCCTCCCATTATTTCCTTCTCCCCTTCGACGGTTCCTAGAAAAGTGACCCGTCTGCTTGCACTTGTCACACTTTAGGCAGTTTCTTGAGTGATGTAGGTTGCAACGGGTACACTTAGGGTGTGGGCCCGCATATGGTCGTGGCTCCTGTACAACCACTCCATAGTTTCTAGTCACTCGTTGCCTCTTATCTTGCTGATCACGACCTTGGTTTCTCTACTGGTCCTCATGCCTCTTCCTTCCACTATCATTCCCCTTCGACGCCCTACTAGACCTGACCACATCATTGGTCAGACGGTAAGCCAGGTCTACAACAGCTTGTAAGGTGATTGGGTTGGATGAGGTGACCATCCTTCTGATCTCATGGACCAAACCTCAAATGTAACAATTAACCCTTTTCTCCTCAGTGGAGACCATGTGAGGAACCATTCTGGAGAGCTCATTAAAGCGGGCCGTGTATTTGTCAACCTCAGTGCCTATCATCATATGGTTCCAGAACTCAGATTCCAAATTCTGCACCTGATCCTTCCTACAATACTCATCTGTCAACAACTTTTTGAAATTCTTCCATGGTAAATGTGGAAATGTAGAGGGGGTGAATACATTTCCATTTAAAATCTTAAAACTGTTTGTATCAAATTATCCATCAAGTTAGATGCAATATGATGAGTGTGAATAATTCATCTATATCCACTAGAACATGTCATAGCAATATAAACACAATCATAATGTTAACTTCTATCTATGACACAATCATCATCCAAACAATATAAGCAACAATCAACACACAAATATATCTAATGCAAGTATAAATGTAAAGCAATAAGGTAAATAAAGATGTAAAGCAAAAGGTAAAAGAAAATGCAAACCAGACGCGATGATTTATAGTGGTTCGGTCACGAAGCACCTCTTCGCCCTACTCCACTCCCCAAGTACCCAACTCGAGAGTTACTTCACTA
>BQNB010059385.1:0-37352 GCA_026074375.1 Tanacetum coccineum
GCGAGAACAAACAAAAACGTACAAAAACAGACGAAAACATGCGAAATCGTAAGAAAACGTGCGAAAGTAGACGAAAGCGTGCTAAAAGGGCGAAAGCGTGGGAATTCGGGCGAAAGCGTACGAAAACGGGATAGCGTGCGAAAGCTAACGAAAACGCGCGAAAGCTGACGAAAACGCGCGAGAGCTTGCGAAAACGCGCGAGAGCTGGCGAAAACGCGCGAGAGCTGGCGAAAATGCGCGTGAGCTGACGAAAACGCGCGAGAGCTGACGAAAACGCGGGAGAGCTGACAAAAACGCGGGAAAGCCTACGAAAATGCGCGAATGCGGACGAAAGCGTGTGAAAACGTAAGAAAACGTGCGAAAATGTAAGAAAACGTGCGAAAACGAACGAAAACGTATGAAAATGTAAAAAAATGTGCGAAAACGTATGATAATGTCAAAAAACATAAAAAAAACAGACAAAAACGTAAAAAATGAGGAAACGTAAAAAAAGATGAAAAATTGAAAAAAAAAGACGAAAACGTAAAATAACTGACGAAAACGTTAAAAAACGGATGAAAACGTAAAAAAACGTAAAAAAAAGACAAAAACGTAAAATTACTGACGAAAACGTTAAAAAACGGACGAAAACGTAAAAAAATGAACGAAAACGTAAAAAAACAAACGAAAACGTAAAAAAAGGAGAAAACGTAAAAAAACAGACGAAAACATAAAAAAACGGGGAAAACAAAAAAAAACGGACGAAAATGTAAAAAATTAGAAGAAAACGTAAAAAAACTGATGAAAACATAAAAAAACAGACGAAAACGTAAAAACCGGACGAAAACGTAAAAAAAACTGACAAAAACGTAAAAAAAACGGATGAAACGTAAAAAAGACGAAAACGTGAAATAACTGACGAAAACGTTAAAAAACGGACGAAAACGTAAAAAAACTGACGAAGACGTAAAATAACGGATGAAACGTAAAAAACAGACGAAAACGTAAAAAAACAGACGAAAACGTAAAATAACTGACGAAAACGTAAAATAACTGACGAAAACGTTAAAAAACGGACGAAAATGTAAAAAAATGGACGAAAACGTAAAAAACAAACGAAAACGTAAAAAACAAACGAAAACGTAAAAAAAAAGACGAAAACGTAAAAAACAGCCGAAAACGTAAAAAAAACAGACGAAAACATAAAAAAAAACGGACGAAAATGTAAAAAATTAGACGAACACGTAAAAAACTGACGAAACGTAAAAAAAAAAAAAAAACGGATGAAACGTATAAAAAAGACGAAAACGTGAAATAACTGACGAAAACGTTAAAAAAATGGACGAAAACGTAAAAAAACTGACGAAAACGTAAAATAACGGAGGAAACGTAAAAAAGACGAAAACGTAAAAAAACAGACGAAAACGTAAAAAAAGACGAAAACGTTAAAAAACGGACGAAAACGTAAAAAAACGGCCGAAACCGTAAAAAAACAGACGAAAACGTATAAGAACGTAAAAAACGTAAAGAAATTGTAAAAACACGTACAAATTTCCAAAAAAATCAATTAATGCAATTTGGCAAGATTTGACACACTACAAATAATGAGGGAGTGGTAGTGTGAGTTTTAGTAAATTTACACTTTTGGTCCCTCCATGTTTTTTTTAATCTTAAATCATGTCTTTTTAATCTAATGAAATGGATGGTCAAGATTTGTCCCTTGGTATGCAGGGAGAAACTAGTATGCAAAATAACTCACCCTCATATATATATATATATATAATACTAAGTAAATATATAAAATATATATATGTATAATATATATAATATAATATATAAATTACTATAAATATATTTATTATAGTTCCTATAAATATATAAATTTACATTATAAATGAATAGTATATCGTGTATAACGTGGTATTACATAGTGCTCACGTATCTCCGGCCATAATAATTCTTACTATGATTATGAGTACGTCTCCAATAGCCCCCACTTTCGAATGTCATAATCTTTATATAAATATACTTGCAAAGGTTAGCGTCTAGCAACACGCCAATGCTACCAGAAATACCTTAATGTAGTTTCGTAAAAGTCTTAGTTAAAATGGTTTATTCCTTTTATTCCAGATACTTGTTAAATATGGATATGTATCAAAGTCATTCTAATATTTAACTATTATGTTTCTCATTATTGATATTGAACTAGATTACCAAGCGTAAACAAGATTCATCTTGACTTACTTTGGGCACGTCCATGCAAACATCTGATTAATTCAACGAGGGACTTAATAGTATCTGACTCCATTAACATGTGGAGGAATAAATCCTATTTTGACTGCACGTGTCATTCGTGTGCTTCACAATACTTCTAAGAATAGCTTTTATAACTACCTTATTCAGGATAACGTATAATTATAATAAAAAAAATATCATCCATACATGCAAGGCCTACTTGCATCTCATGTCTAAGGACGGGTAAAATATCACCGTTTGTAAGATTTACTTATTGACTACGATCCATAAAGTGAATACTCACGGTTTGGGTTAGTCCAATATTCATAACTAATAAATAACATATGAGTTTGTCGAACACGTCATTTAATATTCATTCATGAAGAATATTACCAATTGCTCATATTTGTCTTAATTCAATCAATACTCCAGTATCATTGACCGACAATGGACAATTTAGAATAAATAAATTTATTCATGGATTAAAACATGCAAATATAGAACACAGTAGTATAAATAAAGACGATCATACCCAATATATCAATCTTCTTATATTGCATACCGGAAACTCATGAATTTCACATAACTCTTCTCTTTCCACAACATCATGATTTATCTCATATGCATTATCATAGTTTGTATACACGTTCCATCGTCTCCTTTGTTCGTAACGTGACTCATCATCATCGTCTTCTTCGATTAATCCTTCCATGTTAGCCGTATTTCTTAAAGCTCCTTATTTTAGTTCACAATCTTTTAAAGCCTCATACCATTCAAGGTCTTGGTAATGGAGCGAGTTTCCGATAACGTAAGCACCGGGCAAATTTCCTCCTTTACAATAACCATCCTCTCTCCAACTACAGGTTGGCCATTTTGAACATCCAGACTTATAATTGAAAGGTTTGCAATGGTGTTTGACTGGTGTTGGTTCCTTCCATATTCCATTATCAAGCCATGGCTTGTCATATACCCATGGCATATTCTCATTCCATTCATAGATCTAGTCGTCTTTAAAATCTTCATAAGTTTTAAACCCCATAATATCCTTTGTAAGTAAGTCTGGATCTACTTTGAGAAGGTAATTGATGTGTCGTTGTGTGGTATTTATTTATGATAGTTTAAGTTTTAAATTTATATTTTGCCGACTTAACAAAAAACAACACTTTAACGGGCAGTGTACTCGGTCGGTAGTAGATTCGTGAAAAGTAGGGTGTCGAGCACTTGAAGCGAGGTTAAATCTCTCAATTTATTTATATTTTGGTTATCTAATCTATGTTAGTTCTAATCCTAATTCTAACAGGTAAAAGGGAGGTTTTAGCCTGAGATACTAGCACGAGTTTGGTTGGTGACTACAATCAATTCAAGACACTTTAACCCACGCAAGAAAATTAACAAAAGATAAAAGAGCGGCCGAGCCTTAAGATAGAGAATTGTATTAGCCATCATTAATCCGATTAGAAGGTTGTTTGTTTATTCAGTGCAATGATTACTTATCTCGAAGAGGCATATCATTCTTAGACTTAGGCGGGACTTCATCCTAAGACCTAGACACATTAATTCTGTCACAATTAAAGCATCCGCATAAAGCATCCTTATTACTTGATTATAATCTATCTTAGGGATTAAAGCAATATTGATCTTCTTAAACCCTAGCTCATAGAGACTTTACCTACTTACCGCTTAATGACAATCTAAACTCTAGTAGTCCACTTATCTAACTATCCTATGGAATCAGAACATTATTTGTTGAATTATCTAGATTCACCTACTAGTCAACATGTTCAATAAACCAAAGGCAATTTCCGTTAACTAGTTAAGCCAGAAGCGTATCCTTAGCACGATTTTAGAAGGTCAATACTTATGATCCTATGATTCTAGATGTATAAATAACTATATGGAGAGCTATCCCAACATCTAGATTACTTGGTCCGTATCACTAGATCTAGTTGAATGATATGTCGCATACAAAAGCACGTAAACAAGTATAAATTGATAAACATAAACAAGCATGCAAAGATAAATTAAGCAATAGAGATATAAACAAAACCAAACATTCAGATCTTCATAATAATGGCTAATACCCGAAGGTATTAGCCTTCAAACATCAAAATTAATACAAGAGTAATTGTTTTAGCCAAGGTAAACTAACCGAGTTAACGAATGTTACCTAAACTGAATGATTACAAAAGTATAAAAAATTACACGTTGTCTTCTATGGATTGGAATACATTGCAAGACCTCTTCTGCTATTTTTTTCCTCTGAAAATCGACTTTTTTGGTTTAGGTATCGAGAATATGATTTAGCACACTTAAAACTTATTTTTGAGTTTTGTATTTATAGGGTTTGGAAGTCGGTTCGATACGGCGTATCCAAGGGATTGGATACGATGTATTGTAGTTTCTTGGAGTAGGGACCACGTTTGATATCTTTGAGAATATTCTCATACTATATCTTCAATACGGCGTATGACTCTATTATGGATACTCGTAAAGATCTTTCTTTCCCTTTGTGGTCTTTGGTGAATGCAGGCACGTGTACGCCGTATCTTCCTTGATGGATACATCGTATTGGTTGTCATAATAGTAAATCTTCAAAATATCTTCATTTAAGCTCCAAAATGCGCCTTTCGCAAATATTCACCAACTACTCCATAATTAACTGCAATTCTTAAATAAAACGATTTAAGTAACAATTCTTCTGCAAATATATATACAAATGGGATAAACTACCTGGATAAATGATTCTATAAAAACAACGTTATATGATGTCATCATAACCTCATACCTGATCTTGGTTTTCTCATTAATTGATTGTTTTTTGCATAGTTACTTCTTCTAATCTTCTTAGTTTATCAAGAGTTAGATACTTATGGTTGCTTTTGATCGATTAGGGTTAGAAACAATCTTAGGTTTCTTTTTCAATCCTTGTTGCACATTTGATTCTGTGTTAAAGGATTGCTATATCATTTTATCTACTCTATTATTGATCCTTGTCGCTTTAAGGTTTATAATCATTTTTCTTCTTTGAGGCGAAGAGGCTGAATTATACAGAATACCTATTAATTTAAGTTTCTGTATTGGTTTGTGTTAGGACTCGTACCTATCATCAGCTAGGGTGGTCCGAAATTAATTTTACTGGTTTAAGCTATGGTTTGAGCTTCATGGTTTGAATGGAAAAAGGATTCTTAACTGCTAATGGGAGAGGGAGTGGTAATGAGGTTAAGGAGAAGCGTGATTCTTGTTTTTTCCATTAATTGATGTTAGCGGTACTGTTCATGTTTGTAACACCCTCAAATCTGAGTATACAACGGAATGTTGAATATCCGAGGGCGTTACTTTATGGATCAATAACACAAGATCTGAGAACGACTACTAAACGTGTCGTTTGAAAAAGATACATTGGATTAACAAAATACTTGTTTGTTACATAAGCCCATGGCTTCAAATTGTTCAACAATATAAATAAAGATTTCGGTTTATAACAATTGTCCCCAAAATGTAATAAGACCCCAAATCTTAAGTGTTGATTCTTCAATTATTGACTTCCAATGTATCACCGCAATCGTGCCTTATTGACCGAAAAAACATGCTTACAACGCAACATAAAGTTGGTGAATTTTTTTTTTTTTCCCCCATAGGTTACGTGAATCAATGGTAGGACTGCAAGATTTCCAAGGGTATGATTAAGCAACAGATACAAACATCATCAAAAGTAATTACGTTTTCCTAAGCTCATGACACTAAAGCTCAACATGTATGAATGCAATAAATTGCCAATAAATGCCCATGAATGATGTTTTAACCCGCAACATCCCAAATCGACATGGTATACGTTCGTTCCCAGTTATAGCTAATCACCCGAACGGGGATTGTCAATCCCAAAAATTAATCTATCTATAATATTCGCGCTCACTATCATGTAACTGACAGTTCATGATAAAGGGCTCAGTGGGTCATCGCTACTAAGGTAAACACGTAATCATTGTATAAAATGTACACTTGCATCCAATTTGTAAAACAAAGCATGCTCTCACCCCATGGATGTCAATCATTTAAATAATTGTAAAATATGGGGCTATGAACTCACCTGAGTGAATAGTCCTATGGAAATGAAAATAGATATCTAAGTATGTATCACACCGTCAAGTACCTAAGTAAATACGGCCAGTCTTAGTCTACAAATTTAGGCTAAAGACTCAATGTATAAACTACAATAAATTCTAGCCTATATATACTGTTATCACTTGCGTGGTGGTGTACGTGTTTAATGTATTTGAAATTTGTTTGATGGCTCTTGGGAAACCTATATACCTTGTTAATAAATATTCTTATTTATTAATTCGTTATTCAAAACTGAATAACACCCGAGTATATTATAGTCCGTCCGACTATTTAAGTGTTTAAATAATTTACTTTTGTTTACAAAATACCCTTGAGTTTCATATAAATACCAAACAGCCCTTGGGTTTATAATTATGCTTTATTTACATTTTAAACCCTTTAGTTTCAATAATTACACTTTTAGTCCTTCCATTTTACAAGATTGTTAAATTAGGTTCCTATTTGTTTATAGTTTCATGACACCCCTTTAACTTTCAGAATATTCAGAACAGCCCCTAGACTTATTAAAGTCCAAAAATGACAGTTTTAGTCCCTCTAGTTTGTAATTTACACTTTTAGTCCCTTAACTTTACAAAAATTGCATTTTTATCCAAATTAAGTCCTAACAAGTGGCATTTAGTTTTATTAAGTCCAAATATGTCATATAAGCTGTCCTAGCTTATAAATAAGCTCCACGAGCTTATTTTTGGCTTAATGGGCCTTATTGGGCCCGTTAAGGTCCAATTAATGTTTTAAAGGTCCGATTTAGTTTTAAAAAGCACCATTGCCTACATTAAGCTTGTTTTAGTTGGTTAAGTTGAAAATAAGCTCGGGAGAGCTTATTTTGGCTTATTCGAGCTTATTGGGCTAGCGAGCCCAATAACTCAAACCCGAAACACATTAAAGGTTTTTCTTAGCATTTTAACTTACTTTCTAAACTTGTCAAACTTTCCAAACTTGTTAAACTTTCTAAACTACACAAATCAAATTGGCTTATTAATAAGCTTGGATGAGCTTATTTTGAGCTTATTGGGCTCGTTGGCCCAACAACCTTTACCGAGAGTTAATACCAAGGTCCATTAAGGTTTTCTTAGTGATTCCAACTTATTTTCCTTTCTTATATAGCTTATTAGGGTCTGTTTACGTTTGGCTTATTCCATAAGCAAAATAAGCCGTGTTATTGGGCCGTTTGGGCTCGATACAAACCCGATAAGGGTTCTAGGGGTTTAGGTTTGATTCCTTTAGGTCCAATAACCTTTCTAGGATTATTATAAGGCTTATAAGATGTTTAAGCTAAAAAAATAAGCTCGGCCGAGCTTATTTGAGCTTATTCGAGCTTATTGGGCTTGCTAGCCCAATAACTCTAACCCGAAGATATAAATAGTGTCTTTAAGTTCATAATAAGTTTATAATAAGCTCATTAAGCCGTGTAAGCTCACGAATAAGCTGTTTAAGCTTATTGTGGCTTATGGGCTCGCATTTTGGACATGTCAATGGGCCATCGAGCCCAATAAGGGTTTGGGTTGGTTTCTAGAGTATGCTAAGGCTTAAGAGAGCTTGGTAAGCACTTTAGGCTTCTAAATAAGCTTGTTGTGCTTATTGATAAGCCGTGGCCTTATGGACGTGGCCTGTTGGGCCTATTGGGCCCAATAGTGGTCGTTTAAATTTTAACAAAATCAATTATGGCCCGTTAATGCACTAGTGTTTTTCGTTAGACTCGTTATAGTACTAGTAACTATGTGATCTCAATTTTAAGCAATGTATCAAGATCGTGTTTTCACATGCAAACGTCCAAGTAGCTTAGTGTAATACATTCCTAAGCCAAACCAACAAGTTATGTGAAAAGTTACTGTGTAGCCTTCCGTAAATTCATGTGTAAGTGTTAGTATTCATGTTGGTTTCCACACTTGCACTTAGACGAAACCGCTTAAGCCTTACCTTGTCATTAAGTCATGTTTACATGTTTCATTATACTCTAGTACCACATAAGTCGTGTACAAGTATGCATACGTGCGTATAACTAGCACGTTTCTTAATTAACATGCGTGAAATTACTCTAGTGCATCATATATATCCATACGCGACCTATAATCTAGATAATGAGGAAAACATGTATAGTACGATTGCCATAGGTTTGAATACAACTTACAAGTGGTCCTAGAGCTTGTTCCCGAGCGTGTGTGCAAAAAGAAGCTACTCCCGTGTGAGACATGACCCAAAATACTAACCCAACCTTCAAAGCTTAATGTATATTCAAACCCTAGCTTGCGTAAACCTTGAGGTCGCGTATGTAAACCATAGTGAATATATGTTGACTCAAAACAAGATGTGTGGGTGTGCTTGGGTGCGGTTTGTGACCCGAACAAGAGAAAAGAGTAATATTTGATATGGTTTGAAGTAGTGTGAGTTGTAATAGTGTTTAAGAGTTAAGTGCTGAAGTGTGTATTTATAGGCAATGAGCTAGTTACATATTCCTAGTCTCACAAACAAACTAAACCGGCCATAACCTTGGTGGTTTTGTGGTTTTTAGTTAGTCACACATTGTATTAAGCTAAACCACCTAAGTACACTCTATAATGGCTCAATCTAAGTACAAGATTACACTAGATATGGAGATCCTATGGTTTGTGTGTATGTTTCTTTGTTTAGCCGTGGCCTAAGGGGCAAAAGAGAACAATTTGGTTATGATCCATTGTGTAATAGCCATTAGGAGACCATTAAGACACATCTTATTTAACTAGGGGATGTACAAGTACTTTTAAGATCAAGATAAGATTTGTTAGCTAGTTAATATCCAAGGGACGAATGGTTTTCTGGGTTAAACCATATTATTCGGCCTTAGTGGGTATTTAACACAAGAATTTAATAAATTTTGTGTTTAAGGATAAAAAGTGGGCATTGGTTTGAGTCTAGGTAAGTCTAGGTATTCGGGGTGTATCCTAATGTATTTATATTGTGAAAACGTAACCTTTTACTGACCAATAAAAATAAAAACGCAAAGTACATAAATTATCCTTCTAAATAATTATTTCTTGCGCGAGAGAGTGAGAGAGTGCGAGTAGCCGAACCTAATTTATGTGATGGACTGTTCCACATTAATGGTTATTTCTAGTCTACGCGTTTTAGCTCAAAGGTGATATTAAAAGTAAACGCGCACCGAACCAAAATAAATTGTGACAAATATTAGGAGTCGTAAAATGACCTGAAATTGAGAAATGTTACAGTCTCTACCCGTTAAAAGAGCTTTGTCCTCAAAGCTTAAGACCTTGTAGTGGATGACGAAGCCCGGTTTATGAAGATATGTGGGTATTTCTTTTTGAACGAATCCTCAGGTTCCCAGGTGAACTCAGGGCCCCGCCTAGAGTTCTAGCGAACCTTAACCAATGGTATTCGGCTTTGCTTCAATTGTTTGATCTCCCGTTCCGTAATTTCAACGGGCTCTTCTACAAATAGAGCTATCGTAACTGAATTCCTTCTAACGACATGACTAATGGTTCATCAGCGTAACATTTCTTCAGATTAGACACATGGAAAGTATGGTGAACTCTGCTCAACTCTTGAGGAAGTTCTAGCCTGTAGGAAACTTTCCCAACTTTTGCTAACACCTTGAAAGGTCCGACATATCTTGGATTCAGATTAGACACATGGAACGTATGGTGAACTCTGCTCAACTCTTAAGGAAGTTCCAACCTGTAGGCAACTTTCCCAACTTTTGCTAACACCTTGAAAGGTTCGACATATCTCGGGTTTAGCTTGCCCCGCTTACCGAACTATATGACCCCTTTCCAAGGCGAGACCTTGAGCATAACTCTGTCCCCAACCTCGAACTCCATTGGCTTTCGCTTCTAATCGGTATAACTCTTTTGTCGATCCTGAGTAGCTTGCATCCTTTGCTTAATCAGGATGATCTTTTCCGTTGTTTCTTGGATCAATTCCGGACCAGTTAGTTGGGCTTCCCCAACCTCGGCCTAGCACACCGGTGATCGCACTTCGACCATACAATACCTCATAAAGGGTGGCCTTTATATGCTAGCGTGATAACTGTTGTTGTATGAAAACTCGACCAATGGAAAATGTTTAACCCAACACTGGCCAAAATCGATCACGCAAGCACGTAGCATGTCCTTGAGAGTTTGAATGGTTCTCTCGCTCTGGCCGTCAGTTTCTGGATGATACGCAGTGCTCATACTAATATCTGTACCCAAAGCTTTTTGAAATGATCTCCAGAAATTTGAAGTAAATCTTCCATCACGATCACAGGTAATAAAGGCAGGTATCCCGTGTCTTGCCACTATCCTGTTTAGGTACAACCTTGCCAACTTGTCCAATGGGTCATTCTCCCTTATTGGCAAGAAGTGAGCAGATTTTGTAAGTCGATCCCAATCACTAGATGGGTGTCAAAACCTTGCAACGACTTAGGAAGCTTGGTGATAAAATCTATTTTTATATTATCCCACTTCCATTCGGGTATCTCAGGTTGTACTAGCAATCCCGATGGCCTTTGATGTTCGGCCTTGACCCTCGCACACGTTAAGCACTTACTAACATACGTGGCGATGTCTGCCTTCATGTTGGGCCACCAGTATAGCTTTTTCATGTCTTGATACATCTTTTCCGAACTGAGATGGATGGAATATTTCGACTTGTGAGATTCGTGCATAATCACGGATCTTAATTCTCCATAGCAAGGCAACCAACTCCTGCCGTGTAAAGATAAGGTTCCATCGGCACATGGTTCCAATCTTTCCTTAGGTATATCCCTTTTGATTATACTGCCTACGTCTTCATTCACGAGATTCTCTGGTTTCTGGGCCGAACATCAAAGGAGATCGGGATTGCTAGTACAACCTGAGAACGACTACTAAACGTGTCATTTGAATATCTGAGGGCGTTACTTTATGGATCAATAGCACAAGATCTGAGAACGACTACTAAACGTGTCATTTGAAAAAGATACATTGGATTAACAAAATATTTGTTTGTTACATAAGCCCATGGCTTCAAATTGTTCGACAATATAAATAAAGATTTTGATTTATAACAATTGTCCCCAAAATGTAATAACACCCCAAATCTTAAGTGTTGACTCTTCAATTATTGACTTCCAATGTATCACCGCATCTCGTGCCTTATTGACCTGAAAAACATGCTTAAAACGTCAACATAAAGTTGGTGAATTCATAGGTTTACGTGAATCAATGGTAGAACCGCAAGATTTCCAAGTGTATGATTAAGCAACACATGCAAACATCATAAAAAGTAATTACGTTTTCCTAAGCTCATGACACTGAAGCTCGACATGTATGAATGCAATATATTGCCAATGAATGCCCGGGAATGATGTTTTAACCCGCAACATCCCAAATTCAACATGGTATACGTTCGTTCCCAGTGATAGCTAATCACCCGAACGAGGATTGTCAATCCTAAATAGATCTATATATAACATTCGCGCTCACTATCCAGTAATTGATAGTTCATCATAAAGGGCTCAGTGGGTTATCACTACTTAGGTAAACACGTAATCATTGTATAAAATGTACACTTACGTCCAATTTGTAAAACAAAGCATGCTCTCACCCCAAGGATGTAAATCATTTAAATAATTATAAAACATGGGGCTATGAACTCACCTGAGTAAATAGTCCTCTGGAAATGAAAATAGATATCCAAGTATGTATCACACCGTCAAGTACCTAAGTAAATACGGCCAGTCTTAGTCTACAAATTTAGGCTAAAGACTCAATGTATAAACTACAATAAATTGCTAGCCTATATATACTGTTATCACTTGCGTGGTGGTGTACGTGTTTAATGTATTTGAAATTTGTTTGATGGCTCTTGGGAAACGTATATACCTTGTTAATAAATATTCTTATTTATTAATTCGTTATTCAAAACTGAATAACACCCGAGTATATTATAGTCCGTCCGACTAGTTAAGTGTTTACAAAATACCCTTGAGTTTCTTATAAATACAAAATAGCCCCTGGGTTTATAATTATGCTTTATTTACATTTAATCCTTTTAGTTATCAATAATTTACACTTTTAGTCCTTCTATTTTACAAGATTGTAATTTAGGTCCTTATAGTTTCATATCAGCCCCCTTAACTTTCAGAATATTCAGAACAGTCCCTAGACTTATTAAAGTCCAAAAAGGACAGTTTTAGTCCCGCTAGTTTGTAATTTACACTTTTAGTCCCTTAACTTTACAAAAATCGCATTTTTATCCAAATTAAGTCCTAACAAGTGGCATTTAGTTTTATTAAGTCCAAATATGTCATATAAGCTGTCCTAGCTTATAAATAAGCTACACGAGCTTATTTTTGGCTTAATGGGCCTTATTGGGCCCGTTAAGGTCCAATTAATGTTTTAAAGGCCCGATTTAGTTTTAAAAAGCACCACTGCCTTCATTAAGCTTGTTTTAGTTGGTTAAGTTGAAAATAAGCCCAGGAGAACTTATTTTGGCTTATTCGAGCTTATTGGGCTAGCGAGCCCTATAACTCAAACCTGAAACACATTAAAGGTTTTTCTTAGCATTTTAACTTATTTTCTAAACTTGTTAAACTTTCTTAACTACACAAATTAAATTGGCTTATTAATAAGCTTGGATGAGCTTATTTTGAGCTTATGGGGCTCGTTGGCCCAACAACCTTTACCGAGAGTTAATACCAAGGTCCATTAAGGTTTTCTTAGTGATTCCAACTTATTTTCCTTTTTTATATAGCTTATTAGGGTCTGTTTACGTTTGGCTTATTCCATAAGCAAAATAAGCCGCGTTATTGGGTCGTTTGGGCTCGATACAAACCCGATAAGGGTTCTAGGGGTTTAGGTTTGATTCCTTTGGGTCCAATAACCTTTTTAGGATTATTAGAACGCTTATAAGCTGTTTAAGTAGAAAAATAAGCTTGGGCAAGCTTATTTGAGCTTATTCGAGCTTATTGGGCTTGCTAGCCCAATAACTCTAACCCGAAGATATCAAGGGGTCCATTAGTGTCCTTAAGTTCATAATAAGCTCATTTAGCTGTGTAATCTCACGAATAAGCTGTTTAAGCTTATTGTGGCTTATGGGCTCGCATTTCGGACATGTCAATGGGCCGTCGAGCCCAATAAGGGTTCGGGTTGGTTTCTAGAGTATGCTAAGGGTCATGAGAGCTTGGTAAGCACTTTAGGCTTCTAAATAAGCTCGTTGTGCTTATTGATAAGTCGTGGCCTTGTGGACGTGGCCTGTTGGGCCTATTGGGCCCAATAGTGGTCGTTTAGATTTTAACAAAATCAATTATGGCCCGTTAAGTGCTCTAGTGTTTCTTAGGACCTGTTATTGTACTAGTAACCTATGTTAGCACAGTTTAGAGCATGTATCAAGAAACATGTTTACACAGCAAACGTCCAAGTAGTTAGTGTATACATTCCCAAGCCAAGCCATCAAGTTTATGTGTAGGCTTCGTAAAATTCATGTGTAGGTGTTAGTATTCATGTTGTTTCCACATTTGCACTTAGACGAACCGCTTAAGGCCTACCTTCATTAAAGTCCCATGTTTACATGTTTCATATACTCTAAGTACCACATAATCCTGTACAGAGTAAAGCATACAGTGCGTAATGAGCTACACATTTCTTAATTAACATGCGTGAAATTACTCTAGTACATCATATATATCTATACGCGACATATAATGTAGATAACAAGGAAAACATATATAGTATGATTGCCATAGGTTCGAATACGACTTACAAGTTGTCCTAGAGCTTGTTCCCGAGCGTGTGTGCAAAAAGAAGCTACTCCCATGTGAGACATGACCCAAAATACTAACCCAAGCTTCAAAGCTTAATGTATATTCAAACCCTAGCTCGCGTAAACCTTGAGGTCGCATATGTAAACCATAGTGAATATATGTTGACTCAAAACAAGATGTGTGGGTGTGCTTGGGTGCGGTTTGTGGCCCGAACAAGAGAAAAGAGTATATGTGTTTATGGTTTGAGTGAGTGTGAGTTGTAAGAGTGTTAAGTGTTAAGTGTGAGTGTGTATTTATAGGCAATGAGCTAGTTACATATTCCTAGTCTCACAAACAAACTAAACCTGCCATAACCTTGGTGGTTTTGTGGTTTTTAGTTAGTCACACATTGTATTAAGCTAAACCACCTAAGTACACTCTTTAATGGCTCAATCTAAGTACAAGATTACACTAGATATGGAGATCCTATGGTTTGTGTGTATGTTTCTTTGTTTAGCCGTGGCCTAAGGGGCAAAAGAGAACAATTTGGTTATGGTCCATTATGTAATAGCCATTAGGAGACCATTAGGACACATCTTAATTAACTAGGGGATGTACAAGTACTTTTAAGATCAAGATAGGATTTGTTAGCTATTTAATATCCAAGGGACGAATGGTTTTATGGGTTAAACCATATTATTCGGACTTAGTGGGTATTTAACATAAGAATTTAATAAATTTTGTGTTTAAGGATAAAAAGTGGATATTGGTTTGAGTCTAGGTAAGTCTAGGTATTTCCGGGGTGTGTCCAAATGTATTTTATTGCGAAACGTAACCCTTTTACGTGACCAATAAAAATTAAATACGCAAAGTACCATAATAATCACTTAATAATATTTTCTTCACTTGGTTGATGTAAACCTTAATTTATTTGATGACCCTTTACATTAATTGGTTATTTCTAGTCTATGCGATTTAGCTCAAAGGTAAAATAAAAGTAAACGCGCACCAGACCAAAATAAATAGTGACAAATATTAGGAGTCATAAAATGACCTGAAATTGAGAGATGTTACAATGTTCAAGATGGAAGTGTGGTATCCTCGCCTGTTGTGGACGGGTGCAATTGGTGCAGTTTTGGAATACTAAGGATGTGAATGTGGGGCAGTCACCGATTAGCATCACTATTGACCCGAATTTAGGTACTCCTAACGCTAAATTATTTACTGGTGAATCGAGTAGGAAAAGTGTGAATTTTTTCACTTTAATCACATTGGCGACAAACGGTACTCATATGGCTGTCCTGTTAGAGTCTATTAGAGCTATTAGTGAACAATTTGATAATATGACATATGGTTTCTTTTTGGTAAAGCGAGTGACCTACCCTATTGTTGCTAACTATGTTAGGAACACTTGGGGTAAATATGGACTGGTTAAATCAATGCTTAACTCGTCTACCATTTTATTCTGCTTCTAGTTTAGCTCTATGAATGGTTTAGATTCAATGCTTGAAAATGGTCCGTGGTTTATTCGTAATAATATGATTATCTACAAAAAAAAAAAAAAAAAAGTGGAATCCGGATGAGAACTTATTAAAAGAAAATGTTGGTAATGTCCAGGTTTAGGTAAAACTCCATAGTTCCCCCTGTAATGGCATTTAGTAAGGATGGTTTGAGTGCCATTGCTACTAAACTTGATACTCCTTTGATGCTTGACTTTTATACATCTGACATGTGCATGCAATCATGGGGTAAATCAAGCTATGCTAGATCAATGATTGAGCTTCGGGCTGATGTGGAGTTGAAAGATACTATCGTGTTGGCTATGCCTAAACTTGTTCGGGAAGGGTTCTATGCGTGTAATATTCGTATTGAGTATGAGTGGAAACCTCCCAGGTGTGCGTGTTGTAAGGTTTTTGGTCATGTTCAAGATGATTATCCTAAGAATATAGGCTTGGATGTGGCGAAGAATTTGAAGAATCCTAGCCAAGCTCCTAGAGGTGTTCTGGTTGGTCCTAAGGTGGGATTTAAATAAGTCAAACAAGTTTATAGACCTGTTTCTAAAAAGAATAATGTCAACACTAGTGGTAATAAGAAGAAAGATGCAAAGTCTAGAAAAGAGGTTAGTAATCCAAACCAATTTTATGTGCTTAATTCGGTTGAAAATCATGTCGATTTGGGTACAAATGGGAGGACTTCAAATTTGGCTAGTAAAGAGGCCAATTCTAGTGGATCCTCATTCTGGAATGTGGGATCTAGTAGTATTAGTACTACTCCTATTGTTGAAAAAATTGACAAGATTCAAAAACTATTTATTGATGGGAAATGACACTTTTGGATGATGAGGGTAAACCTCTTGAAAAGGTTGATTATCCTGGTGACCATGATAATGAGGATTAAGTTGAACCAGTTGATAATGAAATGGAAAGTTTTCTGGCTTCAAAGAAGGTTGGCTATGGTACTAATAGTTTGTTGGAGTAATGGATGAAAACTTATGAGAATGCTGATTATGACTACGACCCATACAATGATGATATGTATGAAGGCCAATAAATTCTTGACAATATTCAATCTATATGCGATAATTTGGATATCAAGTTATGAGGTCGTAAGAAGAAATATATTACTTGTAATTAGTGAGTCATGTGTAGTTTAGTGACTTTATCTACATTCCTTTAAGGAAGTAGGTTGCCTTTGTAACGGACAGAGATGTGGGATTCACCCTCACCCATTGTTCTTAATTGTTTTTTGGAATAATAAATTACCGAGGAAACCCTTTACCTAAAAAAGGCGTCAAAAACCTAAAGGGACGTCGTCACAACCTATAGAGCAATGGTGTCACACTATGGTAGTGGAAGAAAATACCCTTAACCGATGGCGAGGTGACTATGTCACATGCATTAACCGGCGTCGTCACACCGTGTTTTTTTATATATACTTCGCATTATTATTTATAATTTTTGTGGAACGTTGGGGATGCTTAGCATCTTTTGAGCCCCTTTTGGTTTGTTAAAGAGATAAGTCATTTAACTAATCATTCGATTATGTTTACCCTTAATATGCTTGAATTATGTCTGATTTCTGTGTTTCCGCTATTACTAATGATAGTATAACTTAACTAGTGTTTGCTTAGGAATTGCAAGGAACTTATATTGTATATTTGCTTAATTTTGTATTATTACGATGAATGTGCGGTTCCGGTAGTTGAAAATTGGCTAGGAACTGTCTTAGCTTGAATGCCAATTATTACACGGCCAATTAATTCTTATGTCTTAGGTTAATTAATTAGTATGAGTATTTATTGCGTGTGCTAAATTATTTGGTGATTTTTACGCAGTCTGATAGGTTATAGATCAATGTCATCACCCAAGGCACATCAAGACCAAGACCTTCCTATTTTTAGCTTCAACATAAGTCATTAACCAAGACATTGTTTTTCTAACCGACACCCAAAAACTATGAGTACTTGGCCTAGAACTTGTCTATTCATGAAGCCACCATCTAACTCTAACAGTTCTCTTTTGCAAGTCATAAACCCATCTTTTAATGATCCTAAACAAATACTATATATATTCTCTTAAACACCCTAGTAGATAAAGCTTCATCCATATTCCTTTCAACTACAATATTGACACCGGTACCAGGGCTTATAGACTACAATTCAACAACATAGTCTGTAAGAATAACACATTGAAATGTGTGATCACCTTTAGCTTCTCTTTCAACATTGACTTTAGCTTTAAATGCTTTGCTCATAGAAAGTTGAAGCTTTAACTCACGTTGTAGCTAGTGTTGAACCACATTAACTAGGATCCCTGAATTAACCCTAACTTGGTCAAAAATATGCTATGCGAACAAAGTACAAGTGGAGTGTTTGATATCCCGTGAACGAAGGCATCAATGTGTGTCCTCACCTCATAATTTTTGAAGATTTCTCTATGACCACATACAAGGCCCAAGGGCAGAACTTTCCTTTATCATGTGCATCTATAATAGATGAACTATGTGGAAACAAGAAGAGGGGTTAGATAATTTTTACAGTTTTAAAATAAAACTTAGATTATCGACTATATAACCTCCAGATATTAACACAAGTGTATGAAATGCGATACAATAAGTAAATAAATAATATACGAAATATGAACAAGTAAGGATAAGAAAGATCAATCCGATGACACATAGATTTATAGTGGTTCGGCTATGAAGCGCCTCTTCGCCCTACTCTACTCCCCAAGTACCAAACTTGAGAGTTATCTTCACTATGTCAACAAGCTCCCTTTAGGCGGAGAAAACCATATACGTCGCTTATACTTTTTCCAGTACTAAGCTAAATACCGAGTTCTACTTCAAGATAGAACCAATCTAAAACACTATGTATTTTGTGGCCTAAATACTAACCTATCATACACATATGATACACACAACACACAACACAAGATATACAAGATGAATGATTATCACAAACGTGATGACACAACTATACTATTAACACTTGAAGCTTTACGTCTTCGTAAGTGTTCTTCACTAAAGAGTGGAATGAGTTGATCACTTGTAATGGATTATGTAACAAGTATAATGATCAAAGAATATAAAAGATAAAAGATGTGTGTGAAAAATATTTGTCAAGAGTTGTTTAAATTGAAAGCTTAAGGTTGCTATTTATATGCAAGCCTTTGAAATTCAAATCTATCCCTTCCAGCTAGTCCGTGCGACTCACGGATCCACCGTATGCTGGATCTGTCCCGTGTATTAGGTGGATTCGTGGGTGGAGCTAGGACAACATTTGTCATTAACTGATTAACCCCAAATCTATACAAAATATTGTTTTGTACTTAATAAAACTAGTTTATTAGATTCTTCTAGAACAAAATATTTCTTTTCACCCATAAGGAAAGATTTTCTAGATTTGGAAAGATTGTTTCCATTTATGGTTAATCTTATTTTGTCTTACATGATTAGTATAACTAGCTTATTATTAATCATGTGTTAACTTAAATCATTTGATTAGAAAAGGTTTATGCAAATGATAATATTTTTCTTTGATCATTAACTATGTTTAATAATGTCATATTCATACCTTAAGTAATTTGTCGTCGTCAAGTAAATTTTTGACTAAATAACTTGTTTACGTAAACTTTTATGTAGTATGACATTATATTTGTTATTAACAAAACATGAGGATCATTAAATATAAATATCATTTTTGCGCGAATATTTGTATTAACAATCTCCCCCTTTTTTAGATGATGAACAAATATATAACTTCATGCTTATTTAAAAGTAAACTATAATAAGTATGTATTAGATGGAGTTACGATTCTTCCCCCTTTTCTCTGAAGGTAAAAAGTGTTGTAGAGGTGATCCTTGCAAGTCTTGTTTTTGACGAATGCTAAGTCACTTGGTTACAAATGCAAAGTAAAAAATAACGACTACATTGCAAGTGCTCCCCCTTGGTGTATGCTCCCCCTTGCTTGGGGCACCAGGGAATTGATCTATGGATGTGTGCTACAAAACAAAGTTATTAGACAAGCAATAAAATATATATATATATATATATATATATATATATATATATAGAATATATATATATAATATTAAATAATAATATATTGTATATATAAATAAAATATATATATATCTATATGACAACTACATATGCACATATGTATAAACATCCATCATCAACACAACAAAATAAAATAATGTTAAATCCATTATAAGGGATAAAACATAAAATTTAGCGTAAAAGCCATTACACAATAAGCTTAAACTAGAAAAGAAAACAATTAAAGATCCTAAATCTTAGGATAAATATCATTTTCCCATATAATCTGAGGGGTGAGGTAAGATTTCCATGCAACTAATACGGAAAGTAAAGTGGGTTTGATGAGGGACCGAGATGGTGTCGGATGTATGCGAACATGTAGTTGACACGGTTTTAGAGCATTTGGATTTCATGCCTTGTGGTACTATAACATTGGAAAAACATGTTGTGGAGGTGAGGCATGTCATTTGGATGAACCAAATCAAAAATGTTTGGAGGATTGGAAAAAATCTTGATTTCCAAGTTATGCTTGTGCTTTAGATTTTAAGCTATTCTAAATGGATGTAAAAAGTGCATTCTTGAACAGTTTTATCAATGAGGAGGTATACGTGGCACAACCTCCAGGATTCATTGACTTTGAAAAACCGGATTATGTTTTTAAACTTAAGAAAGCTTTATACGGTCTTAAACAAGCACCTAAAGCTTGGTATGATAGATTAAAAGCTTTTTTTATTAAACATGAAAACAAAATAGGAATGGTAGATAACACTCTTTTTACCAAGAAGAAAAGTTCAAACCTCATCAACGTTCAAATATATGTCGATGACATTATATTCGGCTTGACTTATCAAGGCATGTGTGATGAATTTTCCAAAATCATGCATGACGAGTTCGAGATGAGCATGATGGGTGAATTTAACTTATTCCTTGGATTACAAATAAAACAAATGAAAGATGGTATTTTCTTTAATCAATCTAAATATATTAAAGAAATGCTTAAGAAATTTGGATTAGAAGAATCTAAACCAATGAAAACCCCCATGTCCTCTGATACTAAACTCACAAAAGACAAAGATTGTGAGTCGGTAGATAGTACCAAGTATCGAGGCATGATAGGTAGTTTATTATACCTAACGACAAGTAGGCCCGATATCATGTTTAGTGTTTGCCTTTGTGCCCGCTTCCAAGAGGCTCCCAAAACCTCTCACCTTGAAGTGGTTAAGTGTATCTTCTGATACATTAAAGGCACTACGCACTTAGGATTATGGTATCCTAAGGGGACCGGCATAGAAATAGTAGTATATGCCGACTCTGATCATGCGGGAGATTATGTGGACCAAAAGAGCACTAGCGGTATTTGTATGTTCGTGGGATGTTGTTTGACATCTTGGTTCTCGAAGAAACAAACCGCTCTTGCTATATCCACTACCGAAGCCGAATACGTAAGCGCCGGAAAGGCATGTCAACAAGCACTATGGATAAAACAAGCTCTTATCGACTACGACGTTCGACTCGACGACGTCCCGATCATGTGCGACAATAAAGGCGCGATTGACCTTAGCAAAAACCCGGTGCAACACTCTAGAACCAAACATATCGAAATTCGTCATCACTTTCTTCGTGATAATGTCCAGAAAGGACATATCTCAATCGAAAAGGTATCGTCCGTCGACAACATCGCCGGCATTCTTACGAAACCCCTTAAACGTGAATTGTTTAACTATCTACGTCTTGGTTTAGGAATGATGGAACACATTCCATAAATCATGTTAGTCCGCTTCTCTTTCGTTTGTCTCAATTCTAGTCAGCGTTTCATTTCGTGTCATGACAATTTAACAACTTCATCCGAAGCTTGCTAAATATTTTTAATTCGCGAAATGCAAATTAATTAGTCACTCTTCCTAGTAAATTCGTGTCAAAATTTAAAAGTCCAAAAAATCTATAATACGGGCAGCCCCCATATCTCAGGCGGCCCCTAACCTTTTTCAGGCGGCCCCCTGATCGATATGGGACCGACACCAGCAGACACCAAATATTTACACTTAGTCAAAAAATTTCAAAACTCACAAACAAACACCCCTCTTCCCTGCTGGTGCGACAAACACAAACCAAAACAACCCAAAACTCAAAATCTACCACTAAAATACTAATTGATGATCAAATCATCACTAATAATCATCCCTAACATCACAAAGATCATCAATTGTAAGTCATTTCGTCTATTTTCTTTTAATTTGTGTCTAGGATTCATGATGAACACAAAAATTAAAATTGGGGATTTTTCATTTTTCTTTCAATTTTGTACAATTAGGAGTACTAGGATATAATGTATAACTAATATGCTTCCCTTAGACATGGGATTTACATACACTAGTGAGTTTGTCGAAAAATTGCTTTCGAACCAAAACCGCAATTTTATTTTCAAATCACTCACGTTAGGAACATAATAAAATTGTTGTTATGCATTGTTAATACAACTTAAAAATCTTTTTAAACACATGCATAATGATCTCATGAACAAATGTCGAGATACATAGTTCATATGTATTTTTCGACATGTTTGGATGAGCAAAATCAAATTAAAGAGCGTTTGGGTTAACTCTTAGGATTTTATTTTTAGGTTAAGTTATTCGTTGCTCCATATTTGTCACATTTAGGCACACACTAGAAACATTGTGAATAAAATGTTACAAGTAAAAGACTATAAAACATAACTCTATTTTTCTATTTTAGGTGACAATGCCTCGAATCACCTGATTAGATCACCAAAATACCCGTAACTACATCCCACTCATATCAAATGAATTCAATTAACCATTAAGAAACACCATTGCAAGCCTTAAAAACGATACTTTCATAAGGGTAGGGTTGTGAGTCAAAATTTTAAAAACATGAGTCATATCCGTGCTAAGTTTGGATTAATTGGTTTTGATTGTTTGTTGAACATAAACGAACAAACTTTTCCTCGTTTTGTTCTCGAGTTTTATAGTCAACTCACGTTTGACTATAACTCCGAGGGTCATTTTGTGATCAAATTTGTCATACAAAGTAAGTCATTCTCTCTCACTCTCGAGGAATTTGGTCAAATCTTGAAAATCCCTTTCAAAGGTCAAGTGTCACACACCGACATGTGGTTATTCGACTACTTGTCAATAAGTGCTCCAAGTAAAGGTCGGTACAAACCCACTCCTCCCTTACCAAATGTCATCATGTCCTTATTCAAGTCCCTCGACAAGGTCAAGTCACTCGTACCAAAAACAAGAAACCCGTTGTCGTAGATAAAAACAAAATTTTAACCCGCGAAATTCAACCTCATATCAAACCATGGGTTGATATTATTCGTGAAAATGTCATTTGTCTAAGAGGTCATCAGGATCATGTCTTCGCGTGTCTTTGTAATATGATTTATTGCATTGAAACCTCTACTCCATACAATCTAGCATTTTTCATTCTCA
This sequence comes from Tanacetum coccineum, assembly GCA_026074375.1. Taxonomy (NCBI): domain Eukaryota; kingdom Viridiplantae; phylum Streptophyta; class Magnoliopsida; order Asterales; family Asteraceae; genus Tanacetum; species Tanacetum coccineum. The sequence continues at coordinate 23,030 of BQNB010059385.1, forward strand.
AACGAATGGAAAAGAATCAAAACAAACCTAAGGAGCTCTTGCCTTATGGAATGCTTTTGACTAGATTGTTCAAACATGTTGTGTCCGTATTTCCTGAGTTAGCAATTGATCACTACATATCATATGATCGAGTGATGCATCCCCTCGCTCCTCATTATGAGCGAAAGACGTTATTGGACCATGGCAAGAAAAGACCTCGTGATTCAAATGCTAGCTCTTCTTCCACTACTCAAAATCATCCATCCTCATCTCATCAGTTGGATGACACTGTTGATGTAAACGATGATGAATCGTTTTGTTCCAATTCTTCTTCTCCTTCTCAAAATGTCTCTTCCTCGTCTAATGTTGTCTCTAGAGTCCTTCAAAACCCTCCTCATGAAAGTCATCACTTGAACACCTACCTCTCCGATACTATAAACATTCAAACTCAACATCGAGATGATCACCGAAAAGGGCTAAGGTCAGTTGGAAAAGCTCTCAAGGACATGATGAGTGGAAAACGAAAGTGAACATGTTTGCAAAAACCATTAGAAACTTTTATTCTTATATTATCTAGTACATTATGCTTTAACTTTTTAATTTTCTCATTAGGACTAAGAATGGTAAAAGACGATTACATGTGACTTGGATGATCTTTTCAATTTTATCATCCTATCAACTTTCTATGTGAACTAATTCTAGGAGATTATGACATGCGTATAAAATTACTATATGCTAAATGATTCGCATCGTAATTTAGGACCCTATATTCTTGCTTAAATTAGTTAATTCTTGAATATGAAAGATGTTAAAATCACTGGACACAAGAAAGGGAAAAACTGGAAAATCTTGCTCTCTCTAGAAAACGGCCCGCATAAATACTGGGCGGCCCCCTAATATATCTGGGACCGCCATATAAATATGGGACCGCCAACAGGAGGGAACGAAATTTTTAAGTTCACCTCTTTTTTTGTATCTTTGACCCTGCTATACATAGTCTCATGCTAGCATTTCCTTGTTTAGCCAAACTACCTCTTGAACCTTTTATCACTCAAACCATGCTTTGCCACTTTCTAACATTACTTTCATTATTTAACTCATCCATCCTTCTTCATTCACCATCACCAACTTCTTCTCCTTATCATCTTCACTCTCACCACCAATGTCTTGCTCAAACCACCATCCAAACTTCTCTAGAAAACCAAGAATGTTGGTAAGACAAGTGTGGAAGCGCAAGACATCCACTCCAAAATCATCACCTCCTTCCCAAAATGACATACCTCCATTTCCTCCAAGAGTCCATCTTCAATCTCCTTCACCATCATCCTATAATCCACTAAGAGATCAAATGATTAACCAACTTCACAACATCTCCTTCATTCTCGATTCACACACTAACCCATCCAATGGCTACATTTATGTACCACCTTCACCACCACCACAACAAATTCATCCTCCTTCTCATGCTCAAGTTGAATTTCACTCAAGTTTTTGTCATTGTTGCAAATATTCTAGACACCAATTCCACTCCTTGAGAAATGAAATCAACTTCATTCAATTTCTTTTCACCCGTCTCATACCTCAAACTCACACTCCTCCAAATCATGTGTCACCAACCTCATCTTTTTCCCTCTTTAATTAATCATTCTCATATGATTAATCTACCTAAATAATCGACCGTCCATCTTTTCATTATGGTATCTTCTAGATTTTAAGAATCCACTAATGTAGCTCTATGCCTTAATATGTCTTTACTTTATGCTTATCTACTTTATCTTGTAATGATTCATACCATCATAGTATGAATTTATCTTATCTCTTATTTAGTTTTGATTGTAATCAATGCTTCTTGTATGAGTTTCTTAAGTAATGAATGAAACTACTTTATGTTTTAACTTGCATGAATTGTTATAGTGCTACTAGTTGGGAATATATTGTCTTGCACTTGTACCTCTAACTTTGTTTCGTAGCAAAAAAAAATTGTAAGATCGATCCCTTGGTGCCCCAAACGAGGGGGAGCCTACATCAAAGAGGAGTCTTGATATCGTCGACTTCTTTCTTTCTACAATAATTCGACGATCATCCTTTTTGAATCCGACAAAAATGGGGAGAAATGGAATGAAACTCATTAATAATCTTGAAACATTTAATTTTATACAAAATGAGTTTATATTTTGTCATCATAAAAAATGGAGAGATTGTTAATACAAATAATGTCTAAAAACGTTATTTATATTTTTCGACCTCTCAATGTTTTGATAATTACAAAATGTAAAAACGTTTACGATAAAAATAAACGTTTACAAATTATTAATCGTAAAAATTCTATTTCTAAGATTAGTAATCACTTAAGGTATGGACAAACAAATCATTAAGCATGATTAGTGATCAAGAAAATATTTTTTCTTAACCATTACATTTTTACAAAAGTATTTTCACAAAAACAAATATACAAAATATTTTCCAATTAAAAGAAAAGTTTTATTTAAAACTTAAATTTGAAATTTAAATTTTTCCCCCAAAATGAAAGCTTCCATACCAGATACAACATTCCCTACAAAAAGACAAAAATAGGAGCGGAGTCTACTGGGGGGGACGGTCCGGCCCCCAGATAAATCTGGGACTGCCGCGACCGCCTGCAGATGACCGTTGGGATTTCTGTCTATAAATACTGCACTATTTCTGGCAGAAAAACATACCTCTTTGCATAAATTTTTCCAGTCTTCTTTCTCTCTCTAAAAACCTTTTTCTCTCACTAAATCTCTTGATCACTAACATTGTTTGATCTTGTTTCAAGTGATCTAATATCTTCTTTTCATCTCTCCTCTCTATCAAATGCAAAAGAAGAACATTCGTAGTCGTCAGAAACAAGTTGGTTATTTAGGTGATGTCTCCCCTCTTCATCTAATTATCAAATCTATTGTAATTATCTTGTGTAATTGTGTGATTCAGATTATGTGTAAATCCGATAGTGTAGATCTTGTGATTGTATAGTGTTTGTGAAGTGGTAGATTGGTTCTAGCTAAGATTAGGACTCGACATTTAGCTTAGTGTCGGAAAATAACGTAAGCGACGTGTAAACGGTTTTCTCCGCCTGAAGGGAGCTTGTTGACATAGTGAAATCTCAAGTAGGATACTCGGGGAGTGGAGTAGGGCGAAGAAGAGCTTCATAGCCGAACCACTATAAATCTTGGTGTCTTGGTTTGATTGTTCCTTCTCTCATCTCTTTATATTGTTGTGATTGTTATTTAGTATTAGTTTAGATATTTACATTGTTGATTCATATTGTTGATTGGTTGAACATACAACTCGAATCTAAGTATTTTGAAAGCAAACTTTTAAAACAAAAAACGAACCTATAAACTGTTCAACCCCCCTTCTAGTTTCCACACTTTTTAAAGTTCTTTACGGCCATAGCATATTCTTCGTCATCACTTTCGGATGTCGAAGTTTCATCATCACTAGACTCTTTCTTAGCTTTCAAGGCAATGGACTTAACTCTTTCCTTTTTGCCTCTATAGATTTCGGAATCTTTTTCCATGACAACTTCATGTACTTTTAGATTGGCGATAAGCTCGTCTAGAGCTAGTGATGAAAAATCTTTTGATTCTTCAATCGCCGTGACCTTTGCTCTCCATTTAGGATGTAGAGCCCTAAGAAACTTCCTAACATAGTTTTTACTAGAGAAACCTTCATCAAGAACTTTAAGACTAGTAATAATAGTGTTAAATCTAGCAAAACCGCTATCAATAGATTCTTCTTCAAGGATAGTAAATTGTTCATATTGTTGAACAAGAAGATCAAAGTTATTATCCTTTACTTGGCTATTACCTTGATGTGTGATTAACAACAAATGCCAAATATCTTTAGCCGTTTTACACATAAAAATTCTTTCATACTTCTTTTTAGGTAATGCGTTATAAAGAACCAGTGGAAAATCACCATTCAAGATAATATGCCAAAGATCTTAATCTTTTGCTTTCACATAAGTTTCAAATCTATTTTTCCAATATATAAAATAATCGCTTTCGAAAAGTGGTGGTCTTTGCATAGATTGCCCTTCTAGGTATTTATCTGAATCCATAGATCGATTCAAGCTTTAATGTACAATATACGTTAAAGATCTTGGGTGACCTTAGCTTCTGACACCAATTGTGGAAACTAGAAGGGAGAGGGGGTTGAATAGTTTGTACCGTTTTATAAATAAAACTTAGATTGTCGACTTATGTGAACTCAATAGCTATACACAAGTGTATATGATAGCAATGCAATAAATAAATAAGTAATCTACGAAGTATAAACAAGTAAGGATATGAAAGATCAAACTGATGACACAATGATTTATAGTGGTTCGGCTATGAAACTCCTCTTCGCCCTACTCCACTCCTCAAGTACCCAACTTGAGAGTTTTCTTCACTATGTCAACAAGCTCCCTTTAGGCGGAGAAAACCGTACACATAGCTTACACTTTTTTCGTGCCTAAGCTAAATACCGAGTTATATTTCAAGATAGAACCAATCTAACACACTATGTATTTTGTGGCCTAAATACTAACCTATCATACACATATGATACACACAACACACAACACAAGAAATACAAGATAAATGATTATTACAACCGTGATGACACAACTAAACTAATAACACTTGAAGCTTCACATCTTCGTTAGTGTTCTTCACTAAAGAGTGGAATGAGTTGATCACTTGTAATGGATTATGAAACAAGTATAATGATCAAAGAATATGAAAATGATAAAAGCTAGAGAAAAAAATATTTGTGAAGAGTCTAAAATAAAGACTTAAGGTTGCTATTTATAGGCAACATTTGAAATTCAAAATCTGTCCCAACCAGCTGTACGCACAAATCTACGGATCCACCATAGCTTGGATCCGTCCTTTGGTTTTGCTGGATCCGTAGGGTGCAGCTGAGACAACTTTTGTCTTTTTATGATTAACCCAAAATCTTAACAAAATATTGTTTTGTACTTATAAATCTAGTTTATTAGATTCTTCTAGAAGTAAAATATTTTTTATCACTAATAAGGAAAGATCTTCTAGATTTTGAAAGATTTGAAAAGATTTAGAAAGATTGTTTCAACTTATGGTTAATCATATTTTGTCTTACATGATTAATATAACTAGCTTATAATTAATCATGTGTTTACTTAAATCATTTGATTAGAAAAGATTTATGCAAATGATAATATTTTTCTTTGATCATTAACTACGTTTAATAATGTCATATTCATACATTAAGTGATTTGTCGTCGTCAATTAAATTTTCGACCAAATAACTTTTTTACGTAGTATGACATTATATTTGTTATTATCAAAACATGATAATCATTAATATAAATATCATTTTTACGCGGATATTTGTATTAACAAATTCAATTAGAAAGGGATTTGAAGATATTGCATAGAAAGGATATACAGAAGTCACTTCCGAAGATGAAAAGAGAGGCAAATCCCAGTTCGATACTGCGGTCTTGTTGCACTTCTTTCGAGTTAAAGACGGTATAGCCCGCTGGGGACTAGCTTGGCTTGTTATCGAGAAAGCGCATAAAAGAATGCCCAATTATCGATCGATTAAAAGAGGCTCAAGTACATAGTCCGTAACAGCCATTTAAGACATAGGTGATTTTTTCCATTCTAGTTGACATTCTAAAACACTTAAAATATTCTTACTTCTGGATACCCTAGTTAGAGCAGTGAACCCTTTAAGGCAGAGAAGCGGTCAAGTCAGATCGCTAGAACTCCAGATTGCTAATAACTCGCTAGAAGGGGTAGAACGCCTGTTCTTAAGTGGTACAAATCCTCTTTATTGAAATGAACTGAGCAAGCTGTCTTTGAAAGTCAAGTAATTAGCCGGGAAGAAGGACAAGTCCATCGCGGGCACTAACCCGACTGATTTCGGTATTGCATAAAAGTACAAGTTTAGATGTGGCCATTCTAGACAAGTGAAAACGGTCCTTGCTGGTCGAATGTTTACGTACTGGATAGGAATTCCATCGGTAATGAGCATTAGAACTGCTCGGAGAATTCGTTATTGAGGTATACTGTTCGATAGATCGGTATTGAAGTGAGAAATTCAAACCCCTCTTTCTAGTTTAATGGTATTTCACTGCCTTCCATGTACAAGTATTTGCAAACTGAGACTGATAGAACAAGTGAGATCCCATTAAACTGCCTTGATTGAATGAAGGCTAGCTGACACGATACTGAATGAACTCGCATGCTGGAGAACCCGATTGAGAGACCTAGTCTACTGGCCAATATAGCTGTAATTTCACACTTTGAGCTTTTTCCCTTCGAAGAGTTGATCTTTTCCATTTCAAAAGTGTTATCTCCCCAATGGAGAAATGATGCTATGCTAGCCCTTTTTCCTTCGATGACAGAGATTGAAATGGATAAAGTGGATTCTCCCTAATGGTGAAATGAGACTGATTTCTAGATTTCATTGATTTCAGTGATTGAACTGATGGCAACTAGCGAGCAATCTTACTCAATAGGGGCTTTCCATCTTAAAAGCCTTCCTTCTTGTCTTGCTTGCAGAAGCTTTCTTGCTTCTTGCTATAGCTTATTTCAAGAGGGGAGGCAGTGACCAATAAGCTGAGCTGTCACATCCAAGACAGGACCTAGCCACTTATCTTAAAAGGCTATCGATTTCCCTCCTTGATGAAGCAAGGCAGATCAGAGGTCACAGCTGGAAAGCTATAAACTAACCCTTTAAGAAGACTCTTTCTTGGGCTTCTACTTAGTCCGTTAGGTAAGTTTGCTATAAGTATAACTAGAACCGAAAGGGGAATAACTACCATCCTTCCTTAGCCGATGTAACAATTCTTTTGTATGAACATCTCCGATTGGTCCTAGGTCAATTTCAATCCGAACAGAAAGGTACAATTCTTATGCACAGGTCTTTTTGGTATAATGCAATTGAGAAGCCAAAGTCAGATAGAGGCTTGCCTTCCGCACTTTCGTATACCAAATACGAATATGAAGAAGTGACTTTGGTACACAAATACATTGTAACCATCAGTCAATCAAAGTTTATCCTATCCATTTAGAACTTATATAGTACCGAACTAAACTATTAGTCCAATAGAGCGTCTTGCCTTCGCAAATCGAAGGAGAAATGTAGTCAATGCTTCATAGATGCCCTAACAACCATCCCTTCCCCTCCAAGTCCGAAGATTCTTCCCCTCATTCCAGGCCCTAAAATCCTTGCTTCCTAAGCCATACTGAGAAAGAATTAGCAGAGTCCTCTCACCTCCTCGCTAAAATAAGAAGCAGGCTAAAACCCAAGAGAGAGACCAGCCCCTAATTGCTCTTAAGGTTAGTTTAATGCTTTCCAAGGGCGAGGGACATTAGCCACTCTTCCTGCTCGTACCTCCTAACAACCGTCAACAACCAAGTGCAACAACTCCTAAATCAATAGGGCCATAAAGACTAGTCCTACTTGCCCAGAGATTAGTTAATACTTCAAGACCGCAGGAAGTCATACAACCTAGCTCACCTTACTTGATAGGGGGTCCGGAAAGAGGGTCCTAGTAAACAGCTGAGTCATTCTAGAGGCTCAAACTTTGGCTTAAGGCCTTCACAAAAGCGGACTTTGCTTGCAATGTCCATACATTAGATTTGCGGGGTAGTGGAGGGAGTGCTTCCTCTCCTTAACAGTCGAGCTCTTTCTGCTCCCTCAAGTGAGCACAGAGCGGAACTGAACGAGTAACAAGTCTATTATTCGGGAGAGGTCGTACCGTCGAGCGAGTTGGGGAGCTTCGACTAAAATCCGACCTGAGTAGGCCTACAACCGTCGGTCCTGAGAAAGCTAGTAACTCTGAACTAGTACTAGGAAGGTAAGCTCTTCTTGTCCTACCAGCGGAGTTCTGGACTAGGTTGTTAGCGAGAAAGCCCTGGGAGACATACAGCTATATTAGAGCATTGGCGTCGAACGTAATTCGTCTATCAGGCAAATTCTACCATAGCCTAAAGGCCCGTTAAATAAAGGGTGGTGCAGTGTTGACGGAGCGGTTTAAGATTTAAAATGGATTGATGCGACGCCTGAGTATGAGGAGATCGCACTGAGTATGGCTACTCTTTAAACGCAAAGGGGCATTTGCCCATAAAGATAAGCAGGTTGCCTTGGACTTCCCTAATTATTGCTTCTAAGTGGAAAGGTAGCCAGCAACAATAACAATGAAGGCATCAGACACATTTACCTTTCTTAGGTCTCATTGAGACTCCCCATTTTGAAAGAGAAATGAACAAGAACTTCACTCATCCTTAAAATAGTTTATTAAAATCAACAAGAAAAGTGACGCACCAATAACATTCTTGCAATATCATGTTTTTGACAAAGTTTTCTACATGTTTGTATTACACGTATCTAATCGGTAAACGGGTTTATTTATTTACTTTCTATGCTTTTTAGAAAGCAGAGACTTTTTATAGGAATACATTTCCCTAAAAGAAACCATGCTAAAAGTACCACAAAATGCTGGTAAAAAGTACCACAAAATGGTAAAAAAGAAACGTAAATCCGACTTGAATGTCTTAACTAGTCGGTGCCCAAAACCAAAACTACAAAGAGTTGACAAATCACTCACATTCCAACATTAAAAATATTAAATATTGCGTCATCTTTGGATCTTGTGTTCTGTCTTTCTAACCAAACTCAAATGACTTAAAACTAAAACAAGAACAGATCTGTTACATTCACACACACCAACTCTAAACTCTGTTTTTGAGCATCATGGGGTGCTCATTTTCAGGACTAAATGCTTTATATGATTCAAGTGCTGGTGATGTTTGGATCAATGAAAACAGGTTTAAGATTGTAAGACAATTGGGTGAAGGTGGTTTTGCTTTTGTCTTTCTTGTTAAGGAAGTTATTAATGAGTCCTCTGATGGTGGTATTTCTAAGAAGTTTAAAGACTCCACTCATTTGTCTGGTATACTTTATAAAGATCCCTAATTTTTTGTTTTTATTTGTTTCTGTGATATGGGTATTGTTGTGATTAGTATAATTTTGTGTAATGTGGTGATTTTTTTTGTTTTTTTGGGATTTGGTTTAGTTTTGATTGGTATGAATGTGTGAAATGTTGTGATATAAATTTCAGGATGTTAAGATATTTAATTGTGATTTATACATGTTTTCAGGATCGGTTTATTGTGCTTGTTATGACTTATGATTAGGTGAAATGTTGTGATTTAAATGTTAGGATTCTGTAAGATTTAATTGGGATTTATATAAGTTTTCGGGATCGGGGCGTTGTAAATCTTATGATTTAGTAAAATGTTGTTATTAAAATGTTAAGTAGGAATGAAGTGATATTTGATTTGAGTTTTTGAAGGATGTGATTATTTATGTGTAGACGACGGAACTTATGCAATGAAGAAAGTGTTGATTCAGAGTAATGATCAGTTGCAGCTTGTGAAAGAGGAGATTCGGATCTCGTCGCTGTTTAATCATGCGCATCTGCTTCCGTTACTTGATCATGCCATTATTTCGGTGAGGGTAAGTGAAGATCTATGTTTCAGATCTTAGAGTATATTTAAGCTGTAAGATCGTATAATTTGCTCATGTACGCTGAAAACTTAAGAAGTTGCAACATAGAGAAGAGATCTGAAGTAGAATTGCTCGAGTTAGAATAGATTTCAGATTGATGAAGGCTGCCTTTATGTAAATAGGATTATTGTATCTCTCAATAAACTTTCGATCTTACCCAAGATCTGTTTCATTGTCTGGATGCATAACTACATAAGGATATTATTTGATCTCACTACATTACGGTTATCAGCGTTGAACATAGTGGCGATGGAATCCACTCAGATAGAATATGATTATGTTATTTGTAGATCTGGATGTTTAGTACTTTAGTATATTCAACTAAAAAGTAACAACATCCACCGCCCTTTGTGAACATGGCAAAAGCTAAACCATTCTCCTTTGACCTCCTGATGTTAACAAATACACTCAAAGCTCTCTTTACTTCTGTAGTCTCAAATCTCGTTTATTTCATATGCAGTATTGAATGAGATGATGGAGATAATGGTTCTGAGATAAACCAGATTGATATTTGAACGCTACTTTGACTTTGCTTAAGTATATCCTTGTACATAAGTACATTAACCATATTATATTATGTTGATTTAGGGCAAACCAGAGCAAACTTGGACACATGAAGCATACCTGTTATTTCCAGTCCATATGGATGGGACATTGCTGGACAACGCAAAAACTATGAAAGCTAAGAAGGAGTTCTTTTCTACCTCTGATGTTCTCCAAATTTTCCGTCAGGTAACTACGGATCTCTTTAGATGTGACAGTTTCACTCCATAGCTGTGGATGGGTCTATTCGGGTTATGTTTATATTTCTTACAGGTTAAATAATAAAAACTTAAAAAAAACGTTAATAAAATAAGTTGGCTCAAACCTGATCAAAGGTCGCTGAAATTGTATTGTTTATGCATAAAACCTTTGGATTAATTTTTTAAGAAATTGGTTTTTTTAAATAGTGTGGCTTTTATCATAATATATTTACACTAGTTATTTACAATCTAAAGAAAAAGAACCTCAGACAAATAGTGTTGCTGATTAACCTGACATGACCTGCATGAAAAGAGTACAGGTTTTGACCAGTACCCTTTTTTTCTATTATCATACTTGTAAACATGATATTTGGTATGCAAGTGAAGAGCTTGGTTTTAATCTGGCTTTCATCGTTGTGTAATGTTTGTTCTTGAATACTTTTAACAATAACATGATCATCCACATTTAGACGTTACATGTTTGCAGGCATCGTTTTGTTATATGTTTAAAGATTGTATTTCTATGAGGCAATTGCACCTGCATTTCTGCTTAGTGTGATTATACTGAAAAACAAATCTTGCAGCTTTGTTCCGGACTTCAGCATATGCATAATCTTGAAACTCCATACGCACATAATGATGTCAAACCTGGAAATGTCCTGCTAACACATCGTAAAGGACAGCCACCGTTGGCTGTATTGATGGATTTTGGAAGTGCCCGTCCTGCTAGAAAGCAGATCCGTTCTCGATCAGAGGCCCTTCAGCTGCAGGTTTTATCTCCTTCCCTTCACGTTTTCTTATATTTCATGTTTGTATCTGTGTTTTAAAGGTTTTTATCTTGTTAAGATTATCAGACTCAGGCTGTGATAAAACGGGCTGTAGGAGATGATAGATGTGCATTTGATGTTGTATAACAGTAGTAATTAGATAATCAGTTGTATAAGGGTTTAACAAATGCTGATTCTTTTTCTCACCAAAACACGGAAAAAGGATGTTATTATGCAGTCAGGACTTTCTTTTTGTCAGAAGGGAGTATAAGTCTCTAATTAGGTGATTTGAATCATTTTTGAGTTGACAAGTCAGATGTATAGGAAGCTAACCGAATTAACTGACACCCCAAGATTTTTATAGTTAGTTGACATTCACAACAACAACAACGATACCCAATCCCGCCTGAGCAGGGTTATAGTTAGTTGACATTAGATGTATAAATTTTCATAAATAGGTACCATGATAGAGTCTTTATGAAACATCTAGTGATCACTAGATGTTTCATGACGAACTAATACAATCTGAAACTAGATGTTGACATTAGCTAATAGCCTGAGCAGGGTTATAGTTAGTCGCTTAGTTGACATTAGATGTATAAATTCTCTCTCAAATCTTTGTAAACATTCAAATGGTGAAATGAAACTCATTTTGTGACACGTATATCTATTTACTATTATCATTTCAATCTTTTGAATTCTATTCATAGTTCTTGGAATTCCTGAGTTGGTATAGTCGGGTAAACGGAGAGGGATCCCTGTTTAGGACTTTAGGCTACCTGCAGAAAGTGAATGTCAAGCCTTTTTTGGCTCTAATGTACGCGGCGTAACCGCTATTCCCCTGGCCGTTTCGGACTTTTCCGTGGCCATCCCAACATGTTTACCCAACGAGGGTTGAACCCGGGTCTCTGAGACTTTGGGACCACCTTACCTTGGAGATGGTAATGTAATTTTATATTATACTTTGATAACGAGTATTGTTGTATCGACTATGAAACTGATTATCTATCACTTACATAATCTGAAGCAGAATCTGTCGACGCAAACATTAAAAACTATTTATCAGATAACCATAATATGTTCTCTTTTATATTATTACATCTCAACAACATACATTCCCTAAAAGCCAAAAGGGAACACTCAGTTTTTGTTTATCTTTACTCTCCTAAATAATATTTTTTTTATTATGTTGGTTAGGAATGGGCATCTGAGCATGTTTCAGCACCTTTCCGAGCTCCTGAATTGTGGGATTGCCCAAGCCAAGCAGACATTGATGAAAGGACTGATGTATGGTCTTTAGGTTGCACTTTGTATGCTATAATGTAAGACTCTAACATCTCTATGCTATCACATAGTTTCTTACGTATTAACATGGTTGGATATCTAAAGTTCCTTCAATACTGACAAAGGAAAAGAATTTTGTAAAAACGATAATGTAAAATGCCATCAAAATGATTATCTAGAATATCGTGTGGATTAAAAGAGAAGAATCAGTGGTGTGCAATTTTGGTTCTTTCAAAAGGACTCTTTCCTCGCAATTTTTTTTCCAGTTTCAGATTCTATTAGTTCGTCATGAAACATCTAGTGATCATGATGATTTAATTTCTTTTTACACATATTTTGGAACTCGGGACTTATTATAAACAAAATACTCTTTATCCTCCAAAAATTTGCTCCCGCTTTCAAAATCGTCTTACTCTTACCCCTTTATAAAAAATCTAGTAATCATAATAATTTACCTTATAGGCCTCACATTCCTTCCTCTTATTTTAAATGGGTTGGCACTGTGTTAAATAAATAACAATTAGTCTATCTATAGATGGCTCCTCTTCTTTATATCTTGTACCTTACAGTAACTGATATTGTTATATTACTATTAGCTAATAATAGCATTCTATTAGAGATGGCAAGACCGGCAACCTGGGTAGCAAGTCAAAACGGGTTACGATTAAATGGGCTATTTTTTAGAATGGGTCAGCTCGACCCTATAACACTTTTTTGGTTAATTTTATTTAAACTTTTTTTTTTCCATTATAAACGAATGTGATAATCATAATAGAAAAATCAATATCGTTAAGATAAAAAACTGAACCTTTGAATAGATGGTTTGAAGGAGGTACGCTTATAGAATAAACTATGAGCGAATTGCAACCCGCTTGAAGCGTTGCACTTGCTCTTTTTTGCTAAAGTTTCTAATTTGACCCGTTTGAGATAAAAGTAAAACAACCCAAAGTGACACCTTTAAACTGAGACAAAGTCTAATGGCATCTTGGCATGGAACACATTCAACATATTTAAATGATTGGATGCACTTTGTTATGTTCAACAGGTACGGTGTTTCACCATTTGAGTATGCACTAGGAGAGTCAGGAGGAAGTTTGCAGTTGGTGGTCATAAATGCACAGATCAAGTGGCCAACAACCCCTAAGCCATCCTACCCAGAAGGTCTTCACCAGTTTGTGTCATGGATGCTCCAGCCTCAAGCCACAGTTCGTCCTCGCATAGATGACATCATCATCCATGTTGACAAGCTGATTGCTAAGTTCGCCGTCCAAACTTAATATTATAATTGCCGATTATCAGATACCGTTGCTAGTGGCAAATGAATATTTAAAGATGTGACAAGAACAATTGGTAGTTTATCCGTGTTAGAGATGTTATACATGTCAGTTGTCGCCCATAGATACATGAATGTGCACAAGTATGTGGGTCGTGGTTGAGCAGTTGAAGAGTGTTATAGGTGATGCTATGTAGCAACAGATCATTAATGTATCATTTTGACCATATATATTTATCTTCCATTTTTGTAATATTTATTATCGGACCTCAGCTTAATAACATACTCTGGTTTGTCAAACTAAAACAAATTTCGTTAGTTATGGAATCAAGACCTTTGAATGTAATTTAGTATGAAATTTGTTTGCTTCGAGTGGGTACATAAGATCAAGCATTTTAAGGACATTTATTTTTCCAGTTGTTTAGTTTATAGTTTCTTTCATTGTATTCGTATATGTCAGGTGAACATGCCATTTGAGCTATACCCATAACATAAGCGTAAGATCTATTTATGTCATAATGGGTCAATATTTAGGACATTTGCATGTATATCCTTCCAAAGGATACAAAATTGTATATATATTCAAAAATTGCATAAAATGCACCGTACCATATACATTAAAAGGAAAAAGATCCTCTCATGTTCATTTGAACATGAGAGGTAATGTTTTGCTTTATCTGATTGTACATTTGATTATTTTAATCAAA
>BQNB010059386.1:3473-37352 GCA_026074375.1 Tanacetum coccineum
AAATAACTTTTTGACTTAGATGCAAAATGGTCGTCAAAAAACTCCAAATCCGTACTTATCGACTCGATAAGATAGTCTAACCCGTTTACGTTAAAACATGGATTTAAAACGGCTGCACAAGTAATTATTGGTGACATGTGTTAAAAATACTTCCTAAGTTTTTTTTTCATTGGTTTAATCATACTTGACAATATACCCCCCTCAAGTTCATATTCGCTTAATACCGTACCTGTTGAAGTACCAATGGAGATGTTGGGTAGTAAACCCCCGATAAAATTTCTGTGGCAGTGTTAAACACTTCAAGTAATTGGGTTAAAGATTGAAAAATAACCCAATTTTTATTCTTATTGGCCAAAATGTCATAAAAATACCCCAAAGTAGTTTGTTGTTTCAAACCACTTAGGAACATATGATAAGTTGAGTTCCATCATCTTAAAAGACTCTCTTTCTGCTATAACATGATTTGAAAATATCTTTTAACATTGTCTTAAAAGACTCTCTTATTGCATCAATCGCGGGGACCTCTAAACCAGCTTGCACAACCAAGTTAATGATGTGTGCAACACAACGACTATGTTAAAACCTACCCCCCATTAGTGGCTCGTATTTTAATTTTAGTTTATCCATAGCGGATGTGTTATTGCTAGTAGGGGTGAGCAGAAACCGCACCGCAAACCGCAAAACCGCAAAATCCGCACCACAAAAACCGCACCACGACAAAAACCGGTGGATTGGTTTTAAGAAAAAATAAAACCGCAAAATGCGGTGCGGTTGCCTGTGCGGTTAAATCCGTATAACCGAACCGCCAAATCCGCACAGGACGCCCGCACATTACTTTATAAAAACCGACAAAAATGGCACAATGTTTAATACAATGTGAGTTATATAGGCTTCTAATGCATATTATCAATAATAGTCTAGGTAATGTGTGTGTTACCTAAATATATGCATTGTTAAAACCGAAAAAAACCAACATTTAAAACCAAAACACATCGCAAAAAACCACACATTAATTATATAAATGTATAAGTGATGGCGGTGCCGGTTATACCCGCAACAACCCGACAAAACCGCAATGCAATATCCCGCAAAAGCCCGAAAATCCGCAAAAACCGCGCGGATTGCGGCTACCTCACTTTTTATTAAAAACCGCAATTGCGGATGCGGTGTGGTTTTTGCCAAAAACCGCACCGATCCGCCTCATGCTCACCCCTAATTGCTAGCATTATCCAATGTAATTGACATAACTTTATCTTCCAAGTTAAAATTGGTAAGGAATTTTGTCAACATTTTAAATAAGGCTCTACCCGTGTGAGGAGGCGGAAACTCTTCGAATGAAATACCCGCTTCATCAATGGTCCCAGTACCCGGTTCAAATCCAATGTCGCGTAACAACCACATGTAAGAAACGCGGGCACCCCAGGAGGAGCGGACCATAACTCCTTTGTAAGGTTGACCCAAGTATAATAGCACATAATCAATTTATGTTACACAAACTATCTAATTATTTCTTTATGAAGGGCGCATCGCCAACCATAGGTTTCATTTGCACACGTATTGAACGTGAACGTACTTACATGAGTGTATCTTGGTTGCTTATTGTTCTGGAACACCCTCGTAGTTTTGCATACGTGTTCAAATATTGGTTGAACGGTAACGCTCGTTGAATCACCAAACCCGTGAATTGTTTACGAAGAACATCCGGATTGAACATAAAACACTCCCATCTCGAGCCATAGATGATTGCCCCGCTCCGGATTCTGGTTACTGCCTGTGGCCATATTTGCTTCACAAATGCGGATAGAGTTATAATAGATTCCTCAACTTCGTGTTGGAAAACCGACCGTGATAACGAAATGAAAGCAATTGCTTGCATTATGAGCTTTATGCGAGTTGACGTCATTATGCAAAGGTTGGAAGTCTTTCAAAGTCTGGGGTTATCGTTCGTTCTAGATTTCCACGAAATTCGTTTCACGATGTTAACCAACACCGTGCAGTTGAGCGGATGCGGATTCAATTGCCATTGAAGGAAATTTGGTTTTGCTTATGGATTAGTTTTTTTTTTTGCTTATGATTTGGTATTGTAAGTATGGTGATTTGAACGTAAACAACACAATATCATGAATTTATAATTACATTCAAAGTGATAAATACAAACATTACAACTAAGAAACGTCAAGAAAAAACGGTCCCTCACAGTTAAAAGGCTGAAGATGCGAAATTTAAAATTCTGTGTAGGCCCCCCCGGACGGTTCGGGGTTGAAACACGTTTTGGGGAAATCCAGTTTTTTCAAGGTTTAAAACACCGGTCGAAAACCAGAAAAACCCAAACCGGATTTCAAACCGCCCGATTGTTGTTAAACCCGGTGTTAGACCTGGTTCCGGTTTTTCATTTTCAACCATGTTCCGGTTTTTAAAAAAGTTTTTTTTTTACCTCTACGCTATAATGAGCAAAAAATATCGTCTCCCTAGCTAAAGAAGATGCATTTAAACTACAGAATTCATTAAATACTTTCAATCCATTTCTGCTTACGTGGAATCATAGATATTTATTTCCATAATCAAAACCACATATCTCAAGTTATCAATATGCAAATAAAACAGCTTATGACACAATACAGTTGCTTATATGATCATCAAAGCTTATGTGGATCACACATGTCCTCATAAACTAACCACATGCATCTCATTCACAAATATCCAATCTGAAAACCTTATAAGGATTAACAAGAATGATACCAACTACACACATTTTATGTTAGGTACAATCTAAATAGTAAATACATGCATGCATGAATGACCTCATATCATTTCATGCCCTATTCACAATCACATTTAAAATATGATATGTTCGCCTTCAATTATTGAATTCATCTCTCAAATGGTATTATCTTGAACTAAGTTTGACTAATGATGTTACAATTTACGACTAGTTTCATTCGTTTACCACAACATTCAACGATGTTAGATTGTGTTTATTTTGGAGAAATGTCAATGTTACACTTGCTGTAAAGATCGCTTTTAGCATGACATGTTTTTACAGTATAGCTTTGTCCATTAAAAACGTGACGCGTGTCACCATTTTTAGTTAAATAGTATCATTTTAAAGATGTCTTTGTTGCAAGTTGCAACTCTAAAGTGCGATCGGGCTACAACTTTTTAAGATTCTTCTCAAGAAATGAATTTGGTTTAAAGAAAGCAATCATCTATGACCATTTTGGTAATCTTTTTTATATTTTTGTTTTCATATTAATTTGTCTAAAAATAAGTGTTTAATTTTATATTTTAAATAGATAATAAAATTTAAAAAAAAAATGTCAATTTATTGGTAATTATTTAGACTTTTTAAATTTACTGTTAATGCGTGTATAAGGGATGTTTGTTTCGGCTTATATGTGGGCTTACAAACTTATTTGATTTCGGCTTATATAACATAAGCCCCAGTTTTCTAGCTTCTACCGAGACTTATGGGCTTATATAAGTGTATCATGTCGTAATTAACTTATATAAGCCTACAAGTCTCAAAATCGTAAAATTAAATCTTATAACATATAAGCGAAAATCAGATAAATTCATAAACCCACATATAAACCGAAAGAAACACACTATAATTAGAAAGTCTTTCTTTATTTTAGAAATCGACAAAACCCAACCAGAAGATATGTATTATCGGCCCGATGAACTAGATAATATAAAATTATTGTCTTGTTTATTCATATATATATAAACATATTACCTTAGCAGCCACCAGCTAGATGCTAATAATAGAAAACAATAGAAGTTAGTTATTGGTGCCTTAAAAGTAAAAGTAATATTTTTTATAATTTTTGTAATTTACATTTTTATTTTAGTGTTTTTGTTATAAAACTACGAATAAAAATAAAGAAACATAAAATATAAGTTAGATAATCAAAATTAGTATCACACACAAAATACCGAGCATAAAACAAAAAAAATTGTCTTGTCTAGTTAATAAAGTGAGTAAAACTGGCAAAAAAAATACAAAACAAAAACTATAAATTTGACAAGTCAAAAATAATTAAAAAAAAATATGCGAAAAAAAAACATAAAAAAAAGTTGTATTGTGTTGTCAATAAAATGGGTATTATGGGTATTAGGATTTAGGAGTAAGGGGTACTAATATCAGAGATTTTCTAACAACTCAATGAGTAGGGTGGAAACGATCCGAGTTGAGCCCGAGTCTGTCAGAGCTCGAGCTCGACTCGTTTATATATATAAAGCTCGAGCTCGTTTCGAGCCTCATATTTTGAGCTCGGGCTCGGCTCGTGAAAATTTTAACAAGCTCGAGCACGGTTCGGGTTCGACTAATTTATATAATGTTTTAAAGAAAACAAAGTTCAAATGAAGTTTGACTCGTTTATTACACTAGGCTCAAGCTCGTTTACTTTTTAAAGCTCGTTTATACATAGTTATACGTATATAATTTTAGGGCTCATTTAGGCTGGTGGCCTACTCGATCTTTTTGTATAGAGCTCGCGGTCGAGCTTGATTATTAAATGAGCCCAAACTTAGGCTCGAGCTCGTTTAGGCTTTTCACAATTAAGGTCAAAGTTGAAGAAAAAAGACTTTAAAAAGTCAAAAATGGACACTTAATATGGGACGGAGGGAGTATTAAACACGCTTACCTTAATTTTACCTTAATTATACATGCTAAAATCTTGTATTTATAAAAGTACGTTTTTTTAACGACGATTATATTAAAAAAACTAAAAAGAAGCTAGAAGATATTATATATATTAGGATCTTTTATTATGGTAACCCATTGAGTTTAGAGTTACATCAACTAGGACACCAAATAAAAGATAATTTAACTAAATCACCAAAAACAGCTCTTTGCGCGGTCGACTATCGTCGAAAAGGAAATGATTTCTGAACCGTCATATTAACCACCACATTAGATAAGCAAACTCCTTCAAAGATATCCTTCATACGCTTAGAAAAACGAATAATATTGGACCAAAGAAGCCACTCGTCTGAGTTTTACTTTTGAAAAAGGCAAATGGCATAAAAATCACTCAACTTAAGGGTCATTTTCAATTAAGGTATCACATTTTTTTTCTTGCATAAAAAGGCATCAAACTTATTTTTTTACCAATTTGGATATTTTCGTTAAATATTCAACGATCATCCGTTAAGTTTTACATTTCAAGTCCACCGCCGCTACCACCACTGCTACCACCACCGTGACCCTTGTCAGGCTTAGCAATCCGGCTATTTTGTTGTATTGGGCCTGAGCCCATATGCGTATATTACAAATTAAGCCCGGTAAGTTTGGTGTTCATACTATACGTCATCAACTGCCACAAACCACCAACCCACCATCGTCGCCATAATGGAATATTTGAAAAAGTACAAGGACATTTGGATAGATGGTCAAACTAGGAGCACACAGAGCAATGAAGTTATAACGTTGGATAAACAGTTCAGTTCCACTTTATGATCGTGAGTATTCTTTTGGGTTAACATCAACTGATGGTCCGAGTAATTTAGATGGGTATGGATTAATATTCTGGTGCATACTTTTCTAATCCTTCATATTCAGAATTAAATAACCTTGCAAGTTTTTAATGTAACATGTGGTTTTCAATAATAATTTTTTCTTGTCTTCATCGTTGTTCTTTCTTGTGATCAGAGGTTTAGAAATAGATGGCTCTCGTTGGTTCATACAACCATGCTTTAGGGTGTGTTTGTTTCATTAAGATGTTTTGAGTCTGAATCTGACTACCACATCTTACTGGTAAGAGGCGGTTATAAAGTCTGAATCTAAATAAAATAATGTTGTTTGTTTTTTTATAATTGTCTAAATGGTTTTCATAGTCAATTTTTTAAAGTATATATGAATCCATAACAATGCGATAAGTAATTAGTTTGTGTAAACATTAAACAAACTTTTTTTATCATAAATTTAATACAATAATAAATCATTAGATAAATTATTTTAATACATATCTTAAATTTAATACAATAATAAATCATTAGAATAAACCGAAAACCAAAACTGAACCAAACTAACTGAATATCGCGATAACCGAACCAATCAACACCCTTACCTTGAGCATAGTAAAAACAAGCATGATTGCCCGCGCGTTGCTGCGGGACGTTATTTTTATTTTTTCGATATTTTTTTGGCTTAGCGTAGGCTTAGCGTAGGGCTGGTTTTTGATTGCATAAGGAGCTGTGGGGATTTCCGTACGTTGCAGCGGGGCATGTTTTTTGGTTTTTGCGATTGATTACGTATGCCACACGTTTTGCAGCGGGGGTATTAATTTTTGCGAATTTGTTTTGATGATATTGTTGGAAAATGCTGTCACGCGTTGCTTGGCCGGGTCTGACTTGTATGCAACACATGTTTTTTATTTCGCGCGGCCCATTTTTTTTAAATACGGAATATTAAACATCAGTTTTTTTCTATAAAATCGATACATATGTCAGAAGCAAATTTGCAATATGGAGCTCGTTTTGTTCGCATTCGAAGAAAAGCAGGATCTCTTCCGGCGGGGGTGGGTATATTTTTTAGCTGAGCAAGTGAATCGGTTGGATATACGTTCAGGATTATATATTTGATAAATACAATTTATTATTATAAAAGTCGTAAATATTACAATCGGAGGGTACGTTTTGTAATTTTCTTTTTTATTGTGTTTGTTTCATTAAAATGTTTTGAGTCTGAATCTGTCATATCTTACTGGTAAGAAACGGCTATAAAGTCTGAATCTAAAAGATATAATGTTGTTTGTTTTTTCATAATTGTCTGAATTGTTTTCATGGTCAATTTTTTAATGTATATATGAATCCATAACAATGCGATAAGTAATTAGTTTGTGTAAACATTAAACAAACTTTTTTTATCATAAATTTAATACAATAATAAATCATTAGATAAATTATTTTAATACATATCTTAAATTTAATACAATAATAAATCATTAGAATAAACCGAAAACCAAAACTGAACCAAACTAACCGAATAACGCGATAACCGAATCAATCAACACCCTTACCTTGCACATAGTAAAAACTAGCCCCATATAACCAAAGACACACACCAATGACCAATCTCGTGTTATAACTTGTAAGAATTTAATAAATTCAAAATTGAGACCCACTATTTTTTTTATATAAAATTTGGCCCAAGTCCAAAGCTTAGCATGAACCACAAGGTCTACAACCTCAAACCTAACCCTGGAGATAAAACTCACTACCCTAATGTAAACTCATCTTATAGCCACTACTTTTCACCAACTTTAAACCAAATATAACCACATCATATAGAACCAAAATCACAAAGATGCAATCTTCACCAACTGTATATGGGTTGTAATTCGAACCCACGAAATTTTTGGCATATCCCTTTCGAATCTCAAAAGAACAACACTCTATATGGGTTGACATTCAAACCAAGGCAGGTGTGATGTGTTTTTAACAAAGATCCATGAGTTTATATATATCTTTAAAGATGGTTAAGAGGCAGTAAGAGACTACCAACACATCTGACCGAGTCAGACGAATAACACTGACCGCGTCTGAATAGGAGAAAAAAAACAAACAGCATTGGCCTCTGACCGAGTTTGACTGGTAGGTGGTAAGAGACGATCATATCTTTTTTTAGAAAAACAAACATAGCCTTAGTGTTTGGTAGTGATGGTGATGAGGAGGCATGATAGTGGCGACAATTATTGATGGTGGTGGTAACAACGGTGGACTTGAAATGTAAAACTTAAGAGATGATCGTTAAATATTTAACGAAAATACACAATTGACCAAAAAAATAAGTTGAGTGCCTTTTTAGAGGCTTGAGTGTCATAACATCATAACACCGTTACATCAGCTTTAACATTTCAACACGAACACTCAAAAAAAACCCTGCAATATAAATTATAAATTCATCACCACTTGAGTCCAACTAAACCCAAAAAGAGTTTAAAGACAACCCTAAGGGTTGTGGTTAAAAGTCTTTATTTTATTACAACGGTTTGTAACAATAAAATTTAGTCAATCACAATTAAGTATCAATTGTGTATTCACTAATTCCGAAATTGTCTCCATCTTTTTTGGGATTATCTTCCAATCAAAATCATTCATAAGTTGTATTGTAATAAAAGTTATTTGCTTAACGACAATGTTGTTAGCATTTCCCTAAAAGGGTTAAATAAATAAAACTCTCGTCTTCTTCTTTCAACCACCTGCACGCACACACACACACACACTTCACACACACACTGTACACAAACACACTCATTTATAAATCGAAAAAAAATGATTTTCGGACGTTGGTTTGCACGTTGCTGTGGTAACTCACGGCTTAACGCCGTTGCGTTTTTGGGTAGGGCGGTTTCATAACGCCGGCATAACGCCAACCACATAAGCATAACGCCGAGTGGGGCGTTAAAACACCCAAGCCTCTTATGTAAGAAAAAAATATGAAACCTTGATTGAAAATGACACTGAAGTTATTTTTGTGTCATTTGCTCTTTTGAAAACATTGTAAATTAATGAATGCTTAAACAAAACTCATAACATTCTTGTTAGCAAATCTCATTCGGTTAACCCTTTATAATTTGGTTGATGTTTATATACATGAAGTTCGGGATTTTTAGAGGAGATTCAGATACAAGTTTAAATTCTAAAGATCGCAAATTTAGAGGTTTTTTAGAGGGATTTTTTAACGAGCCTGTGAAACATAGCATATTTTTCCACATATAATCATCGTAGCGAAATTTGCGGGTTAATTAACGTTGCTTTTTGAAAACTTTTTCTACAAGTTGCCATGTGGTGATTTGAAAAATGTACACACGAGTGAAACTCGAAGGTAAAACAGTTAAACCGAAATTATCTTCTTGTTGTGTAGTCAACATGCAAGTGTAGTGTTTCTTTGGTACATATAGAGTATTTATTACTATAGCATATATCAAAAGGCTAGTAACTCTAGTTAATTGAATCACATGTAGTGATTTCTGTGATATCATAAACTTGTCTTTTTCATATTTCACTAAACTAATTAAATTAATTGGGAGGTTTAATTTGGGCTTCTTTTTCTTGCTAATAACAACAAAAAGCTTTTGTTTGGCGAATAACAAGACCAACTTTAATATTTCAAATATAATACATACGTACAGTTTTATAATCAAATTGTTTAATTAAAGGTTCTGTAACCAACTTAATAACGATAAATATTGATATATAAAACTAACGAGTTATCTTCTAGATTTCAAGAGGAAAACACTTGATATAAAATTATTACCAAGAAGACTCATAACTTCACTTAATAATTTCGTTATAGTCGTTTCATTTTATATATTAGATTATTATATGAGTTGCAAATAATGATTCGTAGCTCAATTATCAAAAGAGTTAAGTCATTAGCTGTTGGGTTATAACGCGCCTATACGGCTAGAAATGTGTGAGCCTATTGGGGGCACACACGCTAAACACATAGAATGCGTTTAATCTTCACGTAAGCTTATAAATGTAAACCTTTGGACATATAATGACTAGACAAGAACTTTGTGGTTGTCTTAATCTGATTACCAGCCATATGAAGGTTCTAGAGAGTGTCTAGATTCATTGAAGGGATAAGAAGAAGAGTAGAGGTGTTGTGATAAGAATAGGAGTGTGATTTCCTAGTCTTATCATGAGTAGGTTATGAGAGGTATATAAACCCCTCATCCTAGCTCAGAAAAATGACACACGCACAACCCTAATATTCACCAATAGCTGTTGTTACTCTTCTTCCATTCTAAACAGACGAATTACATAAACCCTAATTAGGTTTTATTAGATTTCGGTTTGTTACTTTTCCCAATCATTGCATTCGAATTGTTCCAAGGCAATTAGCAAGTCTCTATTGATCCCACAACATTCACAGGAAGGTTAGGGATCTGGGTTTGCAGGATCTGTACTTCGAATTCCATCAGAAAGTTGTTTTGTGCGTCTTCTGATCGTTCTCGGACAAAAGGTATAAATCAGATCGGACAGTGTCGTCCGATATCGGACAACACTGTATTTTACCTCGGGTACTTGTGGTGATCTCGGACAGAACAGAAAACTAGGTTTTTTTGGTTTTGTTTTCGGATCAGGTCCTCGGGTATTGTTACACAGGTTGTTTGGGTTTACGTGATACACGGCTAGCATTCCGGGCGCATTTGATTGACGTGTTTGTGTGAGCACTCGTAGAGGTGACAATTTAGTCACTTTGTTTCATAACATTTGCTGGTGTCTTCGAGGGTTAGTTTTCTTGTTTACCCTATTGTTTATTTATTGTGTGTTAATCATATTCACCTTACTTGATCCATATCCGCTGCGTACTCGTGGTTGTTAATGGTTAACAGATTATCAAATTCCAACATTAGCATCTTTGTTTTGTCACCTAAACTTATAACCAGTAGTACAATAATAGTTCATGTAGATCTTCTAAAAGACTCAGAGCATCTCCAATGGGAAAAACAAGCAATGACTTTTTACAATTTTAAAAAGCTTTTTGAGTGTGTTTTTCTCATTGCATTCACAACTTTTTGAATAGCTTTTTACAATGACTTGTTAAACAACAAGTCATTTGTAAAAGCCATAGTCATTGAAGGTGCTTTGCATTTAAAGCATTAAATGCAAAAAGCTATCAAAAGCTTTTTGCATTGGAGATGCTCTCAGGAGACGTTAAGTATACTTCTTCAAATTTTAATGGGCCGGTGAATATTGTTTCATTAGTCGCATGTATTTGATGTTTGAGATTGGATGGTGTTTTAATTTTTTTCTTTTTCCGCTTATATGTTTATAAAGAAATGGTTTTTTGCTGGTTAAAAATAAGTACAACGAGTTAGCAGTTTTTTTATGTTTGACAAATTATGCCTCTTTAATTACTCGAGGGGAGTTATTTTGGATACCATTTTTTTCTTGGATACTGGGGGACCAATCTTAGCCATATATCTAAAAAATGAAGGGAGGTTAATAACCCACTTTTATTAATAAAAAAATCATAAAAAAGCGGAGGGGCATCTCGGTTATTTTACCTCACACACCTACCACTCTCTTAATCAATCAAACCTCGTCTTTTTCAGATCTGCTATTTTCTCTCTCACCAAACACATACTAAAAACACACACAACACATAATTTTACACTGATAAAAAAAATACACACACTAAAAACACACACACACACACACACATCAAAATTGCCTGAAAAAATAAGTTTATGTGAGAAGCTAATGAATGAAACGAATCACATAGTTTTAGTAGTTGATGTTTATAGTGATAAGAATAAGCATTTACTTGAACGCGATTCCTTGCCTTGGAATGGTAGGATTCAGTTTCATCGAGTTAATATTAAGAATGATTCCAGGCTTGAAGGTCTCATTAAGTGCTTTGATCTGGTATAATCATCTTTTTTTGCTTAATTAATGCTTATTTTGTTGTGGATCTGTATTGTGACCTTAATTTTGTTGATTTAATGATTTTGAGTCAGAATAAGTTGTGGTTATAATCATCATTTTTGATTAAATTGGTATGAAAAGTTAGTTGTGTGTATAATATCATATATGATAATATGCTTGAAAGTCTATATCATATATGATATAAGTTAGGTTTTAAGCGTGTATGGAGATTTTGTTGATTAAATTGGTTTGAAAAGTTAGTTGTGTGTATAATATCATATATGATAATCTGCTTGAAAGTTAACTTCTTTAACATTATAATATATCATATATGATAATGTGCTTGAAAATTGAATTAAATCTTTTTATTTGTGTAGAGAAGGCTGTTTTCAAGGCATCTTGAACACCACAAGCATCCAAAGGCCCAAGAAGCTCAATGAAGAAGCTAATGAATTTTCATTTCACGGTTAAAAAGTATTCTTCGTTTTTTTCTTGTAATCTCCGTATGGAGTTTTGATATCTATGGACGACTTTGTAAATCATCGGAAACTTTCTTTGTACAATGTCTTGATAAAATGATATAACTTTCTTTGTATTATGTCGTCATGTTTTATGCTGAAATGAAAATGGCGAAACGTTTGTGGATGTGATTTTCGATACTATGTAACACATTCATAATCACTTATAAAAAACATTAGAACAGGAAATATGTTATCATTGTTTAAATATCAAGTATGATGGTTGATAAATTACTGGTGATTGTGTTAAATCACATATGATTTCTAAAAGAAATCACATATGATAGTTTGCTACAAAATTGTAAAATACAAATATCACATCTGATATGTAATAGATTCACATTCATGTAAGATCAAAATCAACCAAAATCAAGTAAAATAGAATTTCTAACACTTGTTCATATAAAAATCAAACATTAGAAAGAGTACTTTCAAATATCACATGTGATAATTGTAATGAAAAGAAAAATAATATAAAATCATATGTGATTTCCTAGCATATCACATGTGAAAAAAATCAATCAGTTTGATGAATTTATCATTGAACCAAAGCTTTCTTATTCTTGAAACAACTCTCCTTCTTCTTTAACCAAGTCTTCTTCTTCTTGAACCAAACCTTCTTTTTCTTAAACAACTTCTTCTTTAATCATAACTTCTTGTTGAACCACGACTTGTTCTTGATCTTTAAAACTTAGCTCCTCTTGTTGTAATCAAAACTTCCACATAATGAACATGCATTTTTGTTCTTTAAAACTTCCACATAAGTTGTTTCATGACAAAAAGCAAAAACACATATGATATATCTAATAAAAAAAGACTATGTGATATCATATGTGATATCACATATGATAAATCCATCAAAATGAAATATCACATGTGATATCACATATGATATATCAAACAAAATAACCTTAATTATAAACACATTAACCCAAGCTAAAATCACATATGATATATTTTATATCAACTCAAAAGTGCTTATTTCTAAGTAATAGTTAAAACCAGCTTAATTCAGCTTATATCAATAACTTAATTCAATCAAATGCTAAATAATAAGTTATTCAGATCATAAAACTACCTAATAATATAACTTATTCACACTAACTCTCTTCTAATTTATAAGCTTATTCATATAACTCTTTTCTCCTGTAATTCATTAGCTTATTCCCATGAATCAGCTAAAAAAGGATTAAAAAACCAGATCTGATGAAAATAAACTAATAAGTTAGCTTATAATTCTGCATAACAAAATCAAAGCACAATAATTCATAAGCTTATTTTTAAATCTCCTCTAATTTATAAGCTTATTCACATAACTCTCCTCTAATTCATATGCTTATTCGAATAACTCTCCTCTCCTCTAATTCATAAGCTTATTCACATGAATCACCTAATAAGTTAGCTTATAATTAAGCATAAAAAATTCTGATAATTTATCAAATAAGCTTATAAATTCATACGATAATAATTCATAAGCTTATTCACATGAATCAGCTAAAAATAGGATAAAAAACAAGATCTGATGAAGAAAACGAGATGTATATAAGCTGATAATAAGTAGATCTTACTTGATGAAGAATATGTTAAGATGATCGATTGAAGAAAACTAGATCTGATGAAGAACAATTAAATGATCGATTGAAGTGTAGAGAGAGATATAGATAGAAAAGACGATACTAAAAAACACAGAGTTTATGTGTGATAAAATGAGAGGTTATTAAAAAGTATATATATTAGACGAAAATACCCTTGTAGTGTAAACTGAAAATCTAATCTTATCCATTGGATGATATAAGATGGAGGGTGAAGATGAGTCCCCCAGTATCCAAGAAAACTTTGGTATCCAAATAAACCTAAATCTTAATTACTCGATAGATAAAATGACAAACTTTCCTCATTTGCGCACTCTCTAAACTGAAAATTCTATTTTGCTGAACACACATGCAATTTCACTTGTGTAGATCGATATGTGAAAAAAAAATTATTGTACTTAATTTCATCAAATCAATATATTGAAAATGGCAATCAATGATTCTTAAAAATCCAAGTACTAGCGGGTCAGAAAGCAACAAAATAGAGAGGGATGACATATTGACATATGAGCAAATTATTAGACTTTTGCACCCATTGTGATCTTGATATCTTCTCTTGACTTCTCGTATTGTCATGTTCACAGTGACCAACACGAAACTTCATGACTAGTTTGGCATAAGGTCCGGGATTTTCCGTAGATTTAAATTTTGTGAGAAACTATGTAACTCAAGATTTAACTTCATAATTTGACTTCAAGATTTATGATACAAACATATAATCGACAACCATCTACGTGACCTGCACAAATTGGCTAAAGCATACTTTTGTGTAGCAATCGCTTTATGAATATGTGAACATATGTTGGATTATGTTTATGTATAAATAATATATGTCCGGAAACTTATTCGAGCCTATGGGGACGCACGCGTTATACGTAGAACAATAATAATTAATATGTTAAATGTAATATATTAATTAGTGATTAATAAACGAACGTTTAAATAATTATTTATTTAACGGTAATTGCAATAGGTCGTTAAATGTTAAATACAAGGACCTAAATGCAAAATAAGGAAAAAGGAAGTTCGGGTTTGCCTCCTCTTGGTCTTGGCCGGTCGGCATCCTAATCCCACAAGGAATGGGATTGCTTGACTTGCAAGCCAAGGCATGTAAGCCTATATAAAGAATGCTAGATTCATTATTTAGGTTACACATTCTATTGCAAGAAAAATATCCCTAAAACCTCCTCTTTTCCTCCCTTTGTTCGACCGAGTTTTATAACCCAAAGGGTTTTGGATTTTGGTTCGTGCGATCAAGAAAAACACCAAGGGGTGTTCGTTCGACTTGATAGTTCAAGAAGAAGGGATTCGTTTGCTAATCACTACTAGTACTAGCATACATTATTTTTTGCTACGAACGTATTGTGTGTGTCGAAGTAGAGAAATCTTTGTTTAGATTTTGGGTGGTTTGTGTGGTATTTTATATTATACACACGCGTATATTGAATACGGTGATTATGTTAATTGCTAAAAGGTACACGTCATCAATCTCTTTGTCGGTTATTTTTCTATACGTGATTATATGTTTTCCGCTGCGTACTCGTGTAGTTAATGGTTAATTTGGTCATAAATTGCAACAGTGGCATCACGAGCCATCGTATAGAATTATAATTACAAAGAGTAAAATTAAACATTAGGGTTCTTGGTTAATTTTAAGCCCTTTGGGCGTTTTAGTTATAAAGATTGGATCTTGATTGATAATAAAATTAATTAGATGAAACCCTAGGTTGCATGAAATTTTAAAGTGTTAAATTCGACTTTTAATTGTTAATTGGTCCATTTTGCTTGTAAATTAATTGTTAATTTGATATCCATGATGAACACGTGCAAGTTTATCATGGATTGATATGTGATATAAAATTCTTTGTTAATTGTTAATTGAAGTTCATACAATTTGATGATTAATAGACATAAAAGTTAAATATTTTGATTTTCGGATTGTTAAACACACTGTTACGAAAATATTCCTAAAATATTCGTCGAATGTCAAAAAAAATTAAAATTTTAATGGTAGATCCACGACTTAGTAAGCTACAAGTTTGTAGTTTACTCCAAAAGCTGGGGAAGAACCTAGCTATATCTTGACGGGGCCTGAAGTCGACTGAAATATTCTATCAACTTTTATGTGCTATGTGGTACTATTTATATAAGGCTTACGCAATCGATTATATCGATGGATGTGGCCCGATTCATTGGAAAAGGGAGCCTTATGTGAATATGTACATATGTTAATTATTCGATAATTAGAATCATCATTAATGTTTGCATGTCTTAATTGTTAAGTGAGTAAATGAATGTTATGTGTATTAGTTATATGTTTATATAGTTTTGTTTTAAGTATTGACTTGTGAGAAAACAAAAGAGTTTTTTAAAATAAAAGTTATAAACATGACTAATAACTATGAAATAAGATTTATAATAGACTATTAATTGCGAAGTCTTATGTGTCAATCGGGTGTGGTTATCTATAATGTTAGGGCTCATACCTTAACTTCCCACGACGAGACTTGCAATTTAATATGTTTATAATGTGTTTCAAATTAAAGATTGAATTTTTATCAATGACGTAATTTGCAAAAGTACTATTTAGTTGCAAGAATAAGGTTCGGGGAGACTCATCAAGACTTCGGTCTTGTAGATACCATTACCTTATAATGTCGGACTATGTTGTAGTTTCCTTACCTTGCATACTATTTAGGAAGTCGCGAATGGTCTAGGGTTTGAATGGTTTTTAATCATTCTTTAATCTTTTCCCGCGATAAAACATGAATCTTTAAAGTTGAAAACGCGTTGAATCGTCAATTTTAAAGGTAACACTATTTATACATGAGATGTATAGAAAATATGTGATACCATAATAAATAAATTAATTGAGTAAAGTTTTTATTAAAATTTATGATACGAAGATGTATGCATGCTTCTTCGTACATATTTGACACGTCAAATAAAATACCCTTTTAAATAAGTCATTGCCATCCAATTTGTAAGGACACTTGCATTTTCTTTTTACATTGCATGAGACGTAGTTAGATTGCAAACCCAAGGTGATTATAATACACTCTTCGTGAGACGTTGGTGTCACATAATCACAGTTCTTGATTGGACGACTTAATCGAGGTACGCGGGTGAGACCTTATGCTCGAGGCATAGATGGGATAAAACATGCTTACTAGTATATTAATGTAATAAAGTAAGTCCCATAATGTTCTTGGAATTGCACCGGTGGCAATTATTGATCGTCAATTACCTTTTGAATATACCATTACTAGCAGATCAACTGATGTGATGGTGGTATATCAAGTTGGATCCTAGGCCTTAGAAAATTAATTGTTTATAGATTTAAACATGGGTAGTTAATTTTCTTCAAGGAGTATTATCGAAAATACTAATTCTTGAACTTTAACTATGTTTTGTAGATGGTACATCCTGCTCAAAACATAAACCATTCGGCTTTCAGGTCGATGTTTGAAAGAGAAAAACTTTCTGGAAATAATTTCAATGACTGGTTTCGTCAACTTAAGCTGGTCTTGAGAGTTGAAAAGAAAATGTATGTCATTGAACAGCCTATTCCCCCTGCTCATGCAGCTGATTCCGCAGCAAATGTGCTGGCAGAATAGAATGCAGTATATGATGCTCATAATGAGGTGGCTTGTCTTATGCTTGAAAGTATGACTCCTGAGCTTCATAGACAATTTGAAAATTATTCACCTTATGAAATGCTTCAGGATTTTAAATCCATGTTTGAGAAACAAGCTGGAGTAAAAAGGTTTGACCTAATCCAAACTTTCCAAGTTTGCAAACTAGAGGATGGTAAACCAGTTGGTGCATATGTCCTTAAGATGAAAGACTATGTGGAGCAACTGGAACGTCTTGGTTATATGCTCCTACAGGATCTTAGTGTTGGCTTAATCTTGAATGGCCTCACTAGTGATTTTGCTGGTTTTGTAAGAAACTACAATATGCATAACATGGGGAAGACAATTGGTGAACTACATGCTCTGCTTATTGAGTATGAAAAATGTTTACCTAAAAGGCTACTACACCATAAGTTATGGCGATTCAAGGTAGTAGAATCCAAAAGGCCAATAAGAAATCGCAAAAAGCTAAAGGCAGAGGTAAAGGGAAAGGCAAGGGAAAAGATAAAAGTTATATCCCTAAGCCTAAAAACCCTAAACCTTCTGCTAAAGAGCAGCCGACAAAGAATGACGCCTACCACCACTGTAAAGAGGTGGGTCATTGGAAAAGGAATTGTCTTGTTTACCTTGCTGGCTTGATGAAGAATAAGAAGCAAATCTTCGTAATAAAATTATTTTTTTTCTACTAAATCCTGGATGTATGACACTAGTTGTGGTACTCATATTTGTAATACAAAACATGGTCTTAGAGGAGTAAGAAAGCTGAAACAAGTAGAAGCTATTAGAAGTTTTGACTTTGTTTTACCAAATGGCATAGTAATTTGTTTAGACAATAGTCATTATGCACCTACTATTACTAGAGGTGTTGTTTCAGTTTCACGTTTGGTTGACAATGGTTTTATCCAATGTTTTACGGATTATGGAGTTTCAGTTTCTAAGAATAATGTTCTTTATTTAATGCTACTCCGAGTGATGGTATTAATGAAATTGATATGCTTAATCTTTTACCAAATATTAATTCTATTTATAATGTTAACTCGGAAAGACTATTAAGGCACTTCGATCAGATCGAGGAGGCGAATATATTAGCCAAGAGTTTAAAGATTATCTAAAAGCTTGTGGAATTGTCCAACAGCTTACTCCTCCATATACACCACAACACAATGGGGTGTCTGAAAGGAGGAATCGTACCTTGTTAGACATGGTTCGATCAATGATGAATCTTATAACTTTGTTGTTATCCTTTTGGGATTATGCTCTAGAGTCTGCTGCACGCATTCTCAATATGGTTCCAACTAAGAATGTTAACAAGACACCATATGAATCATGGTATTGAAAAGTTCCTAATTTGTCTTACTTAAAGGTCTGGGGTTGTGAGGCCCTTGTGAAGCGGGATACACCTGACAAACTTTAACAAAAATTTGTTAAGTGTATCTTTATAGGATACCCAAAGGAAATAATGGGTTACTATTTCTACTTCCCACCTGAAAACAAAATAGTTATTGTGAGGTATGCTGAATTCTTTGAGAAAAAACTTTTGTATCAAGAAGTCAGTGGGAGGGCGGGAGAACTTAAAGAAATTCAAAATGAAGATACACCACCTTCTAAAATCACTAGCGAAATTCCTATGGAGGTTAAAGGTTTCAAACCACCTCATGAGGAAGAAGCTCATGTTCGTAGGTCCGCAAGGACACATCAACCTCCTGAACGCGTATGTCTAAAGTAGTTTAGGGGATATTAATGAACTTGCTAATTATAAGGCTGCAATGTTAGATTCAAAATCTAATAAATGGCTTGATGCTATGAATACGAAGATGCAATCCATGAAAGATAATCAAGCTTGACGCTTGGTTGATCTTCCTCCTGATTGTAAGACTGTTGGAGTAAATGGCTATTTTATAAAAAAGACTGGCACATATGGCAATGTACACACCTATAAAGCTCGTCTTGTGGCAAAGGGATTTACTAAACTCTACGAGGTTGATTATGAAGAAACGTTCTCACCCGTTGCTGTCATTAGAGCTATTAGGATTCTCATAGCTATAGCGGCGTTCTATGACTATGAGATATGGCAAATGGATGTCAAAACTGCCTTCTTAAATGGTTATCTTGATGAAGACATTTATATGGTGCAACCTGAAGGTTTTGTCAATCCTAAACATCCCAGGAAAGTATGCAAGCTTCAAAGATCCGTTTATGGTCTTAAGAAAGCATCAAGAAGTTAGAATAAAAGATTTGATGAGGAAATCAAAAGTTTTAGATTTACTCAAAATCTTGATGAGCCATGTGTATATAAAAAGGCTAGTGGGAGTAATGTTACATTCCTTATCTTATATGTCGATGACATAATTATCATGGGAAATCACAATCCAAGTTTGTAAAACAATCAAATAACATACATAGAAAGAGGAAGAGAGGTGGTTTTAAAGAGAGAGTGGTTGGATAAACATTTTAAAGAGAGAAAGAAACATTAGAGAGAAACTTGTATTAAGTGTGTGAATATGAACAACCAACACCCTTTACATAGCATGGAAAGGGTATTTATACCTCCTATGGCCGGTTTGGGCCTTGGCTTGCATGGGCTTTCCATGGGCCTTGGGCTAACTAGCCTAGTAAGTTTCTAAAAATAAATAAACGAGCTATCTAACGATATCTATAGAAGTGAAACCGACACTTTTGTGTTTCTAATAATCTCCCCCTAAGGGAGGTCACTCCATTTTACAAAAGCTTAAACCTAGCATACTATGCTTTTAGTCTTGAGCTCGTAGTCTTTAACTTCATTCTTTAACTTGTGAATTGATGTAGTGATCATTGACTTTAGGCTTGAGCTTGTTCCATTGACTTGTATGTAATTATGTGATCTTGAGCTCCTTGAGATCATCAACCAAGCATAATCTCCTTTCATCATCTTGTAAACTTCGCCATCTTGTGAACTTGTAACTTCTGGACCGACATGCTCATACCTTTCTTGATATGTTAACTTGAAAAGCTTTAATAATGCATCTTTCTTGAGGTTCTTTAACTTTAACACTTCGTCACTTCGAGAAAGATGTTCGGTATGAGAGTAGCGGAAGTCTTGAAACATGTACTTGAGCTTTCATGATGTCTTTATATTTGTCGGTCGGGTATGAGCATGTGGCCATGACTTGTATGTAATTATGTGATCTTGAGCTCCTTGAGATCTCAAAAAGATTTACACTTTGAGAGTTTTTTAATATCACTAAAAGCTCTCCCTTAACATGTGCATCGTAATCGTTTAAGTGTAGAGTGCATTGAGTCCATTTTATATGATCACATTTCAATACAAATTAGATGCAGTTTAATCACATTTTCTCCCCTTATCCTAAATGTTAACCCCTTGATATTTTGGATATCAATTGATTAAACGTTCGAGGACAAAATGTTACACAATATCTATTAAGAACATTTTAATGCTCCCCCTCAATATTTGAGGGTTTATAAGACAGTGCTAAGTACAATAATTTGAATTTTTTTGAATTTACGAAGAAAATTTTGAAAATTTGTACTCGAGCACTCCTTAATATTACCACAAAGTCTACACTACATATATACAAATTCACAAGTTATTATAATGTGCTAGGTTTGACCTGTTATGATGAGGACATCATATGATAAATCATATGGTCCTTTCTAGCAGCCGAAGGTCTCCCCCGTACAGTCTCCCACCAACAAATTTTTCCAGGCTCCTCATTAACCTTTTGTTCCTGAGTTGTCGATCAATAGCCTGGATCATAGCTCCTACTCTTTCCCTGTCTACATTTCTCCAGACTGTTTGTGGCAAGTACTCCATCCAGATTCGCTTCAGAATGTCATCAAGAGCATATCGAACATCGTTGAGTGTTCCGTCACTAAACTTGTAGAGTTCATCAATACGCATCAATCTGTTCTTCTTGTCTTTATTCTAATATATGAAGCCTTTGAGATTGGAGTATGCAGTATATGGTATCTTTCGTTTGAGATCTGATCTGTACGTATCCGGATTTGTGAGGTTGAGCTTCTTTTGGTAACTTTCGATGCCCAATTAAAGATCTTCAACACGCCTTCTGATGACAATGCTTCTTGTAAACATTCGTAGTGAAACACCCAAAGCTAGACGTTCTTTAATATTGAGATTTGTCAGCTTGCCTTGAACAAGAAGAAGCCGCATGTCTTCGATGTCTTGAAGGCAAAGCCTGTTGTAATCACCTTCTTTGAATGTGTACAGCTTGTCGTCATCTTTATGAACAGTGATGCATTCCAAATGTTTGTAATTGTGCCATTCGACAATCGTAAGCTTCTTAATTCCAATGATTCTGTTTCTGGAGTAGACATCACGAGCAGATTCCCTGTTGAGTGCGAATCCATAAAATTGTTGACGTTTTCGCCCCTAGTGAGAGATTCCCCAGAGTGCATGCTTGTCGTAGACAATCGGCACTTGACTCCACATGGTGTTTGGGACCAAGTCTTCAATCCATTTGATGTGTCAATAATCTGCAGCCTTTGTCTTCTGATAAGTGCTTAATTACACATATCTTTTACCTCTAAAAACGAGCTTAAATGACCAAAAACAGACAAAAACTGCCAAATATATGTTTGTTTTGCATTTGTATTGTGCAGGAAGTGGATATCAACAAAAAGTCAGAAAACCAAGCCAAAATGACAAAACTGAGCATGGAATGGAAAAGACTGTGCAAAATCAAGGCCAAAGTCCAAAAATGCCAAAGTCAGAGTCAATACTGAAGAATCAGCAGTCAAACCGGAGCCGGAACTGAAGAATACTATTGACCGACTAATAATTCTGGAGTCAGAGTATCAACTTTGAGCCGATTCAACACGAATGCTGAGAAGTCTAGAGGAGTGTCCATCAGTTCATTAAATGACTCACGAGGATCTTCATTCCTGTAGCATCTCGTATTTTACGGTCAACATTAAATCTCGACTCCATTCCTATTTTTACTTTTGAAGGAAATTTTGTATTTTACTTTTAGCCGATTTGGCAAAATTCCGCGTTTATGCTATTCATGAGCCGTGCTTAGGATTTATATCCGTTTAAGCGTTCTAAGAATTTAAAAAAAATATTCTTTTATACCCGAGAGTTCGATTATTTTATTTTTGTGCTCCCCGATTAATTTCGTGTCTTAGCCGAATCCGTGTTAAAATAAAACGCTCTTTAAAACACACATTTTCTTATTAAATTGATATTGGGCTTATTTAGTTAAGTAGTTAACATGGGTAATGGACTCGAAAATAATTAATAAGAGATCAAGCCCAAACACCTCTTTTTTTTAACAAACCGGTCCAACACCCCACATCAATATATGTCGACACATTTTTTTTGGGCTCCTCCTCTCCTTCTTCCCTCTGTGTCGACACAACACCAACAACCATCACCAAAACCATCATCAACCATTCCCAAATCAATTTCTATTAACCCTAAAACACTTCTATACTAATCCTTATAATCTTTTTCAAAAAGAGATCAACATGCAAGGCTTTTTCAAGATTTTTGGTTTATGAAGATTTTATTGATTTTGGGTATAATCTAAGCATCAAGGGTTTGAATACTAGGGTTATTGAAAGATTTTGACAATTAAAAAGTTAGGGTTTGTTTTGTGTGGGTACTTGTGGTTTCGGCAAATACATAGAACCAAGAGGGGTTTTGTGTCTTCGATCTTTCTTTGATCCTACGCTATTGTAAGTATTTTCTTTACTTATTTATGATGATTAATTTCAATATTGTATGCATGTGTTTAATTATATACTTAGAATCCATGGATCATTGTGCATGAAGTGTGTTTGAGGTTGGATTGATAGTTTGAGATGATTAATAGATGGAGATAGGTTAGATTAGGCATGATTTGAAGTAGTGGCGAAGTGAAAGTCGCGTTTGGAAGGGTTTTGGTTAGGCAAATTAATGCAGAAAATTGGACAGCCCGTTTTGGGTGTCGAGATTATTCTCAATCTGATTTTTGGCTAATAATTATGGCAGAGGATGTTCATAGCTTCGAATCGATAGGTCGTACGTCCCGTAACTCCTAAAAATGAAGTTTTTATGGCCTCCGGAAATTTAGAAATCAATACAAACGAATTCTGCACTTTATATTTTAATACTTGCTGATGCGATTTTTATGAGCCGTTTTGGGCCTTTCTGGTCCGAATCGGCTTTCCGTTAAAACTAAAAAGTTGTTTAGAATGACGTTTTACCTTTCCGCGAGGTTTGCTAAGTCTAAAAAATTGTAATTGCAGGCCGAAAAGCTTAGAGAAAATCTGCGTTTTTCATTTTATTAAAATTGCATCAAACCTGATGTAAGGGCGTTTTCGTCCATTTTTGTCGAGTTTTGGGTCTCGGGTAAAACTAGAAAGTTGTTCAAAATGCTGTTTTACTTTTTCGCGAGGCGATATAAGTTTAAAAACGTCTTATGACGAGTCAAAAACCCAAACTCAATTCTGCGTTTTTATAATAAAATCATGCAGAAACTTGCAGGGGTATTTTGGTCATTTTCTGTTGTGATTCAGGTCTCGGCTAAAACTAAAAAGTTGTCCAAAACGTCGTTTTACATCAAAATACTTGAGAGTTCGAGTCTTGAAAATGTGATTTAGCGGGTCGTTTTGGACGGGTCAGATTTAAGGAAATATATATAATAAAAAGTCAAACTTGGTGAAATTCTTTAAGGGTCAATTAGCGTTATGGAGAATAATTAGGGGTAAAATATACTAACTAAAACTGAATTTGCATCTAATATGTGAGTCTTTCACTTTCGTTCGCATCTAGATGTCTTAATCTTTAAAATGGGTCAAAATGGGTAATTTTCACTAAAATTACATATTAGTCGGAATGAGTGTAAAATGAAATTAAAGTTGAGGCGGATCATTTTAGTAGGTATAAATAAGTAAGTTGGCACACTCATGGATTCTACGATATAAATTTCATTATATGTCGGAATATATACATTTTACATACTTATGCATTTTATGCATTTTTCTTATAAATATATTCTTATACGCGCATCATTATTTTAGGCCGCGGTTCGGATCTCTCGACTTCATTTCTTCATTGTTGATCATGATGTTCGCATCGTTGTCATCGTTGTTCACTCGTTGTGATTCTCTTATCTGATACTTCTGCTTAAGGTGAGTTCATAGCCCCACTTTTTCTCTTTTAATAGTTTTCACAAATTGTTTTTCGGGGTAAGAATACATGCTTGTTTTACTAAGAAAACTTATTGATTTTCACTACTTAAGCGTTACTTGACTATCTTTATTAAAGCTTGATTTGCTTACTACATGATTTGAGATCACTGAATTCTTATATATGAAAACTGAGAGTTTTGAACACATTACTTGTTTTACATTGGACACAAGTGTTATTCAATTGTATGCTATCCAGATTATTGCCTGAATGCTATTGCTTAAGAGCCACGAATACGGGTGCAATTCCCTTATAATTACGAACACGGGTGCAATTCCCTTATAATTACGAATACAGGTGCAATTCCCTTATAATTACGAACACGGGTGCAATTCCCTAAGAATTACGAACACGGCTTCGATGTCATGAGCTTAGTGCAATAATACATGTTTTGGACTATGGAATACGTACATAGTCTGCCGTTACCTACATCTTGTGGTCCACTAAACTGTTTGATTACATTAACATTTCTTGATTATTGAATCACTACTTGGATTTCAGAAATAATACGTTGAAGTATTGTAACGCTACTTTTCTTACTGAAATATTACTTGAATTATTTCACAACTGCTTTTACTTAAACCTATGAATTCACCAACATTATTGTTGACGTTTTTGCATGTATTTTCTCAGGTTATTATATTGCTAGCTGAGCATTGGGAGCATTCGAGTCGCGCGGATACAAATATATTTTTGAAGGCTTTACAATTTGAGTACCATTAAATAAACGTTTTGACAATGTTTTCTAATACATTACAAGTGGGACCTGTTGTAACTCTGATATTTTATAAAAATTATTGAATGGTTGACTTTTCAAAATGTCTCACTTAGAGTCGTTTTCTGTAACTTGTACTTTATGCTATGAAGTAGCACCCCAAAGTGGTATTCCGCTGCGTTGTGATTTTATGGGGGTGTTACAGAGTGGTATCAGAGCACTGGTTATAGAGAACTAGGTCGTTTTCAAAACCTAAACTATAACCGTTTTTCGAAAACTTTTAAGAATCTTTCACCATTGTCCGATATCCGTGCGCGCTTGCTCCCAGGTAACTTATAAGCTCTCTGTTGCATTTCTACTACTATTACATGGATAATGAGTATTTAACACTTGTCTATGATTTCACCCTCTTACGTTTATCTTATGACATCTTATTATTTACCTTATATCGGTCCGTTATATAAATATTGATCACTCTGATTTTCGCGTACTTCCTGATTTCTCATTTACCCCCTTAAGCGTTGATACTAGTATTATATAAGGATACCTATGCATATGGGCTATTTTCTTTTTGATCTCTTACGATTAACTTCGAACTTTTTCGCGACTTTACCCTGTTCTCTTTTGATAATATTGAAATTCGGCGTAGTTTGCCAATTCCACTAATTATTTTAACAGTCGACTCCGAGTTCGAACACCCTTCTTATGCTTTTGAATCGCATATATTGCTTCGTAATCCATCGTTTTGAAGTCTTTCAGTTGATGGGAATACGACTTTAACTTGTCACCTCGGATCGTGCCGCCTTTTGGCACTTGCCTTTAGAACGCGATTGACTAACGTCTCATTAATCTTCTCATTACTTCTTATGATTTTGAAGAATCATGCCGCCAAGGAGACTCCTTCTTCCCAACGTAACATTGTTTTGATCTCGTGTTTTGTTGTGACAATGCTTAAGTAGGCTAATTTATAATTATCTTATTGAAATGAATTGGGACGCCTCTTCATTTGAATAAGGAAATTATAAATCACTGAACCATCAATTTCTAATTCTTATTTACATGGATTGGGACGCCTTTGGATGTAAATAACGATTTGTAAATGAGTGGGCTTAAGTGTATGGCATTCGTACAAATAACTATCTTTCGATTTGTAATCTGTTTGTACGAATAATTCATTTTCTTTGTTCATCTAATCATTATCGTTATTATCTTCATACGAATGAGTCTTTAGACTTCTTTCGGTTCATAGTTTGTTCATTTGATTATTTCCAAATGTGTATCCGACATGGCGTGCGTCTCTTTTAACAAGTAATACATCCGTACGAATCATTCATTGTCTTTCTCTTCGAATCGCTATCATTATTGCTTTTTTACAAATGGCTATCTGGAACTTCTTTCGACTCGTAATTTGTTATATGAATTTTTCCGAATGTGTATCAACCGTCGCAAACCCATATGGAACTAAGGCGAATTGAGCACCGGGACGGCGCTCCCTTAAGGTGGGAAGGCTGTAGCATCTCGTATTTTACGGTCAACATTAAATCTCGACTCCGTTCCTATTTTTACTTTTGAAGGAAATTTTGTGTTTTACTTTTAGCCGATTTGGCAAAAATCCGCGTTTATGCTATTCATGAGCCGTGCTTAGGATTTATATCCGTTTAAGCGTTCTAAGAATTTAAAAAAAATAAAAATAATAAAAAAAAATTCTTCTTTTATACCCGAGAGTTCGATTATTTTATTTTTGTGCTCCCCGATTAATTTCGTGTCTTAGCCGAATCCGTGTTAAAATAAAACGCTCTTTAAAATGCACAATTTCTTATTAAATTGATATTGGGCTTATTTAGTTAAGTAGTTAACATGGGTAATGGACTCGAAAATAATTAATAAGAGATCAAGCCCAAACACCTCTTTTTTTAACAAACCGGTCCAACACCCCACATCAATATATGTCGACACATTTTTTTATATCTCAGGACCTGCTCCACCAAAAACACATAGTAAGAAATTTTGGGCTCCTCCTCTCCTTCTTCCCTCTGTGTCGACACAACACCAACAACCATCACCAAAACCATCATCAACCATTCCCAAATCAATTTCTATTAACCCTAAAACACTTCTATACTAATCCTTATAATCTTTTTCAAAAAGAGATCAACATGCAAGGCTTTTTCAAGATTTTTGGTTTATGAAGATTTTATTGATTTTTGGTATAATATAAGCATCATGGGTTTGAATACTAGGGTTATTGAAAGATTTTGACAATTAAAAAGTTAGGGTTTGTTTTGTGTTACATAGAACCAAGAGGGGTTTTGTGTCTTCGATCTTTCTTTGATCCTACGCTATTGTAAGTATTTTCTTTACTTATTTATGATGATTAATTTCAATATTGTATGCATGTGTTTAATTATATACTTAAAATCCATGGATCATTGTGCATGAAGTGTGTTTGAGGTTGGATTGATAGTTTGAGATGATTAATAGATGAAGATAGGTTGGATTAGGAATGATTTGAAGTAGTGGCGAAGTGAAAGTCGCGTTTGGAAGGGTTTTGGTTAGGCAAATTAATGCAGAAAATTGGACAGCCCCTTTTGGGTGTCGAGATTATCTCAATCTGATTTTAGGCTTTTAATTATAGTAGAGGATGTCCATAGATTCGAATCGATAGGTCGTACGTCCCGTAACTTCCAAAAATAAAGTTTTTATGGCCTCCGGAAGTTTAGAAATCAATAAAAACGAATTCTACACTTTATATTTTAATACTTGCTGATGCGATTTTCGTGAGCCGTTTTGGGCCCTTTCTGGTCCGAATCGGCCTTCCGTTAAAACTAAAAAGTTGTTTAGAATGACGTTTTACCTTTCCATGAGATTCTTTAAGTCTAAAAGCTAGTGATAACGGGTCTAAAGGCGGGGGCAAAATCTGCGTTTTTGGTAATTAATAAACTGCATCAGACCTGATGCGAGCACGTTTTCGCCCATTTCGGTCGAGTTTCGGGTCTCGGATAAAACTAGAAAGTTGTTCAAAATGCCGATTTACTTTTTCGCGAGACGATCTAAGTTTAAAAACGTCTTATGACGGGTCAAAAACCCAAACTCAATTCTGCGTTTTTATAATAAAATCCTGCAGAAACTTGAAGGGGTATTTTGGTCATTTTCTGTTGTGATTCAGGTCTCGGCTAAAACTAAAAAGTTGTCTGAAACGTTGTTTTACATCAAAATGCTTTAGAGTCCGAGTCTTGAAAATGTGATTTAGCAGGTCGTTTTGGACGGGTCAGATTTAAGGAAATATATATAATAAAAAGTCAAACTTGGCGAAATTCTTTTAAAGGTCAATTAGCGTTATGGAGAATAATTAGGCGTAAAATATACTAACTAAATTTGAATTTGCAACTAATATGTGAGTCTTTCACTTTCGTTCGCATCTAGATGTCTTAATCTTTAAAATGGGTCAAAACGGGTAATTTTCATTAACATTACATATTAGTCGAAATGAGTTAAATTGAAATTAAACTTGAGGTGGATCATTTTAGTGGGTATAAATAAGTAAGTTGGCACTCATGGATTCTATGATATAAATTTCATTATATGTCGGAATATATACATTTTACATACTTATGCATTTTATGCATTTTTCTTATAAATATATTCTTATACGCGCACCATTATTTTAGGTCGCGGTTCGGATCTCTCGACTTCGTTTCTTCATTGTTGATCACGATGTTTGCATTGTTGTCGTCGTTGTTCACTCGTTGTGATTCTCTTATCCGATACTTCTGCTTAAGGTGAGTTCATAGCCCCACCTTTTCTCTTTTAAAGGTTTTCATAAACTGTTTTCGGGGTGAGAATACATGCTCGTTTTACTAAGAAAACTCATTGATTTCTACTACATAAGCGTTACATGATTACTTTTACTAAAGCTTTTTCTTGCTTACCACATGACTTCTAAAACATGTGTGATACATGGTTGTTTCTTATGAACTGATTAAAGCTTGAGTTGTTTACTACATCATTTGAGATCATTAAATTCCTACATATGAAAACCGTGAGTTTTGAACACATTACTTGTTTTACTTTGGACACAAGTGCTTTCCAAATTGTATGCTATCCAGATTATTGCCTGAATATTATTGCCTAAGTCCTTTCTCTGCTACCTAAGTCCCCTGTTTATCATGAACCGTCAGTTGCTATTGTAGTGAGCGCGAATGTTGTGGATAGATCTATCGGGACTGACAATCCCCGTCTACTTTTCCGGACTTTATGGTTTTTTAGAGAACCATGTGACGCACTTAACATTTGAGGTATCCTTGGGGTTATTAGCAGTATACCCTACTTTTATTGGGGCAAAAATCTTGTTAAGGTGTCGGTGTCATGAGCTTAGTGCAATAATATATACTTAGACTTGGTGAATTTGTTTCTCTTGTCTACATTACTTGTTTTGAACTTCGGAATATGTACTTAGTCCACCATTACTTAAGTCTTGTGGTCCACTTTTAAATACTTCCTAATTTATGGAATCACTACTTGGATTTTGGAAATAATACTTTGAATGTTGAAACGCTACTTTTCTTCTGAAATATTACTTAAATTATTTCACCACTGCTTTTACTTAAACCTATGAATTCACCAACATTATTGTTGACATTTTAGCATGTATTTTCTCAGGTTACTATTTTGCTAGTGGAGCATTGGGAGCATTCGAGTCGCGCGGATATATTTTTGAAGACTTAATAACTTGAGTATCATTTGACAAATGTTTTGAAAATGTTTTCTAATACATTATAAATGGAACCTGTGTAACTCTGACATTTTTACTAAATTGAATGTGACATTTTATTAAACGTCTCTTTTGAGGTCGTTTTCTGTAACTTGTGTGTATGTACTATGAAGTAGCACCCCAAAGTGGTATTCCGCTGCGTTGATGTGATTTTGGGGGTGTTACAGATTGGTATCAGAGCACAGGTTATAGCGAACTAGGTCGTTTTCAAAACCCTAGACTATAACCATTTTTTGAAAAATTTTAAGAGTCCTTCACAATTATCCGATATCCGCGCGCGCTTGCTCCCAGGTAACTTATATGCTCTCTTTTGCACCTTTATTGCTATTGCATTAATAATTAGTAT
This sequence comes from Tanacetum coccineum, assembly GCA_026074375.1. Classification (NCBI taxonomy): domain Eukaryota; kingdom Viridiplantae; phylum Streptophyta; class Magnoliopsida; order Asterales; family Asteraceae; genus Tanacetum; species Tanacetum coccineum. Next base: position 33,625 of record BQNB010059386.1, read on the forward strand.
ATAATACTTGGTTATGATTTTTCTCTCTTATGTCTATCTTATGACGCCATACTATTTGCCTTATATCGGTCAGTTATATATTGACCACCCCGATTATCGCTTACTTCCTGTTTTCTTATTTTCTCCGTCGAACGTTAATGCGAGTACTATATCAGGATACCCGTACATATGTAAGCTATTTTATTTTCAAATTTTACTTTTATCTTCACGATTACCGCCATCCATATATATATATAAGAGTAATTCATTTAAGTGACAAATGATTATGTTTTACACGGTTGTTAGTCATCCAACAAAAAAGAGGAGATTTGTTAATTAGCAAAAATACGATATTTAAATCTACAACACAGTCTCAGTTGTTTTGTTGATGACAAACATGGTAACTTGTAATACATAACGTAAAATGTACAAGTTACTCGTAATCGTATTTTGTCTCAACATACATCAACATCTCTCCATGTCTCGACTCCTCGTATGTTGCAACACAGGTTCGTACATGTTTGTTATGTTGCATTATGATCAAACCTCTTTTCACAGGTTTTGCATTCACAAGTATTTATAAAAACATCTTTTATTTTTATACTAAATTTTATACATCTAAATATATACTTTTAATTAGGACATGTAAAACTTTATTTTTGTCAAACTCAACAGACATTTTATTTTTACATTAACACCGTTTGCTTTCCACATATAATACAAGTAAAGCAAAATAAAAGTAAAAATAAAATATTTTCTGAATGGAACCGGCAAAGAGAACCGACGGGAAACGAAAGAACCGGCAAATTTTTTTTTTTTTTTGAGAATGGAACCGGCCAATGGAACCAGCAACGCTCCGAGGGAACCGGCGGAGCCGGGCTACAGTAAGAATTTAGCCTATCAAATAACCAGGCACCTTCTCACCATTTACACACAACACATTTTCTGTCATTTCTCACTAATTTAGATCAGTAGCAATAGTCATTAAACACCCTCATTCTCCCTTGATTCATAAGATTCTAACATTCATGTTGTTGTAAGCATACTCTTATGATGATCCAACCAAAGCAAGCATTGAAGATCTTGCCATTTCCATCCACCATCAAACATACACATATGAAGATCTACAAGATTGGAGATCTCATCATATACATCCATTTAAAGGCTTCTCATTAATGAAAGTTAATTTAGATTAGGCATTCATATCCATTAGACACATTTGTCGTTGTATACTCATTTGTATCATCTTTTGTACCATTTGATTTAGACTAGATGGTTTATGTGTTTGTGTCATAAAACACAAGGTTTGTTATGTTGGGCCATAAAACATAACGGGGTTTTGGGTTGGTTCTACCCTTTGTGTAAGAACCCGGTATTTAGCTTTGTACCGGATAAAGTGTAAGCGATGATGGGTTGGTTCTCCCGGTGATTAGGACTCGGTATTTAGCTTAGTACCGGATAAAGTGTAAGCGACGTTGTGTAAGGTTTTCTCCGCCGAAAAGGGAGCATGTTGATCTAGTGAAGTAACTCTCGAGTTGGGTACTCGGGGAGTGGAGTAGGGTGGGGAGGAGGCTCCGTTACGAATTTTATAATGAAACTTATGTCTTTAATACGTACATTATTATATAGTAAAATCCTTTCTCTTCAAGAAACACTCCTTCATCACAACATAATCTCTACTACTTTATAAAGCATTTAGCCAATTTCTAAAATTAGAAATACTTAAATTTTTAAGTAAAAAAGATTACTATAATAAGGAAGTTATTGGCTAAGAGTGAAAATTATGCCATTTAAATGTCTTTAAAAATAATTAAAAGTTACATTTAAAAATTTAAATGCATTTACAATAATATTTGTAACAACCTTAGAATATTGTAACAGCCCATTTAAGCCATACTTGTAACCGACCAAATATACTTGGTATAAAAAGCTCAATGGTATTTTACGAGGGTAATCCTCTTTACCCCAAAAACAAAAAAACTCAACCGAAAACACACACAACATAAAATAGACATGAATTCGACACATCAATCTCACAACTACGATTTGTGTTAATAATCTCTAATCTCTATCAGATGGGAGGAAGGTTTGATAACTATTCATTGACATGCCATTGATGACTCAACTCTGACATGACATTCATCTACACCTTAGATACATCTTCAATCCCCAATTCAGTTTTCAATTCTCTCTCTGTCTCTCTCTCAAAACACACATAATATCATTCCACTCATCATTCCACTCTCTCTCTAAAAAATCACCACTGAAACCACATCTTCGCCCACCAAAACCACCACGCCGCCCACCAAAACCATCGCTGAAACAACCACTCGAGAGACAGCCACCACACTTACGAGACGACCAAGACCAACGACCACTAACAGGGTTTTTTAAAATTTGAGGTATTTTTAAAGTTTTATAATAGATCTATTACAATTAACTAAGTTTTGAATGTTTTCTTTTATAAATATGTAGATCTACGTTTTCATAAAATTTATAACTTTTTTGAACAACGGTCGTCGGAACCCCCCTCCATCACCGTACATCACCACACCACTAAAAACCAAATCACCACTAAAGCCACCACTCCGCCGACCCAAGCCACTCCTCCCGCGTGAGCCCAACCACAAAAGAAAAAGACCACCAAGATCAATGACCATCGAAAGGGGTTTTCATGTTTTGAGGCGTTTTTTGAATTTATAATAGATCCGTAGATTTTAGTTATAGATCTATTTATTTATAAAACTTATAATGCTTTTTTTAAACAGGTGATGTCGCCGCCTCGAAGTTGCATGAATTAATTATGCATAACCAGCTAGCTACATTTGGAGATGAATAGTTGTCGGAAAAGCTGTTGATGACGCCGTTGATTTGTCGAAAAAATACTGCCTCGCTGAGTTGCCGGAAAAATACTGCACCGTCGTTGAACGGTTTTTCAAGTTTTGGTAACTTTTTTTGTATGTTTTTGTTTCATTACTATATCCTTTTACACCCATAAACATATCACCAAATCCTTTTACACCCATAAAAACACACACGCTACCCTCTTCTTCTAGCCACTGCCTAGATGTGCTCCTCCGACGACCACCGTAGCTCTTATCTCCACAGCCAATGGTTCCATCTGCTCTGTATATGTACCTATTTTTTATATACATCTACAGTTTGTTGTTTGTATGTGTATTGATGTGTGATTAAGTACATGTTTGAGTATGTTTCTTTTGTGATTTGTTTTAGCTCATGGGAGGTCTTAATATGTTTGCTTTTGGGTTATTTGTCATCTTTATGTTAAAAAAGCTTTTTTATTTGTATTTGCTTTGATAATGTTGCGTGTTTCCATTGTTTTGCAGATTTCTAAGGTTTCTTTGAAAGGCTGCAAGAATAGGTAAATTTCCATTGGTAAAAAAACTTAGCCTTTTAGGCTCTCACTTTAATAGCACAAGCTAATTACATAGTCCTAGCAATCTAACTCAACTGATACTTGGCGCAACATACAACCAATAGTGGGCTTTCTTTTGGCACAATTCCAGGTTCCATAGGCTATCCTTTTTTATGTGTGTAGTAAATAAGGATATTGAAACTTCAAGATATGTAGATTTTCATGAATTTTGATAAAAAGAGTCGAGATCTATAGATATTGGCAGCGGTTAATGTAATTTTTCTTTCACATATCTTTTCTATTGTGATCTTGGATGTACTTCTTTTGATTTTATAACTTCAATATGTCTTTGTTTGTGGTTGGTTGTATTATA
>BQNB010059387.1:0-37352 GCA_026074375.1 Tanacetum coccineum
CTCGTACGACCTTACAGTTAGTATTTTACGGGATTTTGAAGTTGATCAAAAATTTGCAAAACCTACTGTAGAACCGGGTCTTGCGGTTAATTTGATAAATAGAACCGACTTGGTTTTGAAAATCATTTGTTTTGAAAACTAGAGCCACCTGCTCTGTTACCAATTGTAGAAAACGTAGGGGGGAGGGGTGAATACATTTTCTTTTAAAATCTAAAACTTTTCGTATAAAATCCCCGATCAATCGCGACGTAATATGAAAAGTACTAAACATAATTTATGACTATATGAAAGCATAGAATAACCAAGTAGTCAACATCAAATCATAACACAATCATAAGCATAAAATAAATAGAGAGAGATAAATAAAATAGAGAGCAAACCAAACACGATGATTTATGGTGGTTCGGTCATAAAGCTTCTCTCTGCCTTACTTCACTCCCCGAGTACCCAACTCGAGAGTCACTTTACTAGATCAACAAGCTCCCTTCTCGGCGGAGAAAACCTTACACAACGTCGCTTACACTTTATCCGGTACAAAGCTAAATACTAAGTTCTTACACAACGGGTAAAACCAACCCAAACCCGTTATGTTTTATGGCACAACATAACAAACCTTGTATTTTATGGCACAAACACATAAACCATCTAATCTAAATAATGATACAAGATAATGATGTGATTACAATGATGATCCAAGATAATGTGTCTTATGGATATGAATGACTAATCTAAATGTACTTCCATTGATGGAAGCCTTCAAATGGATGAAGATAATGAGATATCTAATCTTGTAGATCTTTATATGTATATGCTTGGTGGTGGATGGAAATGGCAAGATCTCTCAGGCTTGCTTTGGTGGATCATCATAGGAGTATGCATATAACAAAATGAATGTTATAGAATTATGATCATATGCAAATGAGGGTGTTGCTACTGATCTAAGAGAAGGAAAAATGCAGAGAGAAAAGTGTGTGAAAAGTGTCTAAATGGTGAGAAATGGCTTGGCATTTATAGACAAAAATCTGTACTATATCCCGGTTCTGCAGGTTCCATTGCAGAATGGAACCGGACAGTGTTCTTTAATAGAACCGGCATACAATACCTAAATCCAAATTTTGATTTGCAAAATCTTGTAAGATCATATGTAATCTTAGAAGATTATCTTCAGATTTGGTAAGATATATGAAGATTTGGTGATGTCATGGATGAGGTAAAATTATAAGCATTTTTCTTTTAAAGAAATGTGTTAAAGTAAAATGTATATATATACTTAAAATGTAAGTTACTTGTGTTTAAGAATATGCAAAATGTGAAATGAGGTTTGATCATAATGCAACATAACAAACATGTACGAACCTGTGTTGTAACATACGAGGATTCAAGACGACGAGAGATGTTGATGTAAGTTGAGACAAAATATGATTACGAGTAACTTGTACATTTAACGTTATGTATTACAAGTTCCAATTTTATCATTATCAAAACAAACGAGAATGTGTAGATTAAATACCATAATATTTGCACTAACAAAGTGCAGTCCAGAACATTGTCTAAACACATCCAAGGCCTTCTTGATCACTTACACAGATTGAAATCCTCATTGCTTAACACCAGCAGGTCATCTACAAAACAAAAATGAGTAATTTTCATCTGTTTACATCCTACATGATATTTAAATTACCATACGCACTTATCTCCTGTTTAAGAATCAAGTTGAACACCTCCATAATAAGAGTAAACAAATGGGGGGACATAGGGTCCCCTTGTCTCAAACCTCTGCCACTTTTAAAATAGCCTACCTTTTCACCATTTACACAAATAGAAAAAAAGGCAATTAAAACACAATGAATTATCCACTTCACCATTTTGCTAGGGAAACCAAATCTCTCTAAAGTATCTTTCATGAATCTCCATTTAACAGTATTATATGCTTTTTGTAGATCAATTTTGAAAGCACACCTTTAATAGTATCATAGCCTTTTAGAAGTTATTGAGTCGGTAAGATATTGTCACTAATATTTTTTCCTGGAATAAATGCACTCTGATTAAGATCCCCCACTTTATTCAAGACACCTTTTGATGAGGTGTAATTTATACACTTTTTTCGGGGTCATTTAACCCTTAAAATCATGCAAGTATGTCCGTTTATTGCATTAAATCATTTCTTTTAGTGTTATATGTACTTGTGAAGCACTTTGAAGGAATACACGTGACTTGGGCTTGATTTGGAGAAGAAATGAAGGAAAAATAAAAGTTTCAGCTTTGTGGCCACCTTTCTGATGCCTTCACTTAATGTGCCCCGAAAGTGCTAAAATAAATCAATTCTGATGACTCAGGTTTTCTCGACGGCCTACGTGACAACGACAAAACCTACACGTGACGCCATCAGGGTCTTGGTGACGTCGTTAGAATGAGGCGGTGGAAGTTTGACCCTAATTGTCGACGGCGAGGTGAAGGTGTCTGGACTATAACCCAACATCGTCAGAGGTGTTTTTCTATATATATTATTGCAATAATTTCATAAATTCGGGTGAAACTTTGGAGAGTCTCTTGGACTTAAACCCTAGACGAATTTTAGGGCTTTTTATGTCCTTAGAACACCATATACTCACACGTATCATTGAGTTAAGTTGTTCAATTATTAATCATTCAATTATGATGTCTTTTAATTGTTTTATTATTTGTTTATCTATTCTAATTGTTAACATGTTATGCTAATTCAATTAGTGTTTGCTTATGGTTGCATGAAATCTAGTTATAATATCTATTGTTTCTTGCTAGTGGTGTGCACTTTAGGTAGTTGAAAAATAGTTAAACACCGTACCTTAGCTAGACGTCAACTGAAACGTGACTAATTAACGAATCATACATCTTAGGTAGTTAATTTAGGTAAGTATTTATTACATGTGATTTAACTATTGGGTAGGTAGACATCTGATAAGCGTATCCTACTAAGGTGATCACAAAGACGCGGGTCTGACCAACCAGCAATCGAATTAGAGAATACTTCACATTACACTAGCAAGGGAGTGACAACACGATAGATTAGGTAGAGTAACTAGAGTGTAGTGCGTCCTAAGTGAATACGTTTGTTTACCTATACAAGTTCTCATCACTTTTACATTTTTTGCATAGTTAGGAGTAGCTTGGATTAGTTAAAACCCTCTATCTCAAACTATTAGATTTACTTGCTTTCTAAAATACATAAAAACAAAACAAATACTCTTCCCTCAACACTTAGACCTTAATGACATACATTTCAAGGCTACCTCACTATTCCCTTATAGAACGATCACACCTTCCCCTCAAGTCTTGCCTATAGGAAATTAGTAAGCAAAAGCCAAAGCTAATGGAAAGTTACCTTAGGTATTATGATTATGGTACGAAGATAAGTAAGTATGACACCTACAGTTTGCAGTTTCCTTGTATGATAGGTTTTAGGAAATTTGTTGCGTATTTTGATCCTATTTTACCAATGAACATTATTACGCGTAAGGCATTTGATACTATAATGGTCAAGGAACTTGCAAGTAGGGAAATAACTTGGTAACCGTTGTTAGAGATGTTCATGTTTTTGTAGGAAGTTTTACTTATGTGATGGACTTTACAGATTTGAAAGATATAGGCGATTACATTGAAAGTGATCTTACCCAAGTAGTGATGGAAAAACCTTTTAAGGATCTCACTCACTTAGAGTAACACGAATGATGGTTTAATTTCATTTAGTGATGGGTGGGACACTTTCATTTACCAAATGCCTCACTTAGTACATAGGCTTAAACACCTAACAAATATGCAATGCAATGAGGTCCTTCCCCTTTCATTGCTAAGTGATAAAGATAAGCTGAACGGACTTAAGTATCCTTACAAAAAGAATAAGTTAATTTACAAGGATAGCTTGAAGTTAAAATCTGAGTACAAAACTAATAAGGGAATGATTGATTGGCTCATGTATGGACATGTGAGCATGCATGAAATGAACTAGGGAATGAATTTGAGTCTGGCTACAAGACTCGTAAATAAAGAAAAGTGCTAGGTGGGAGGCAACCCGCTTTTATTTTAATGCATTTTAGGAGTGTCATGTGTTTTATCTTTTATTGTTTGTTTTTATATGTTTAAAAGTTATGTGATCATGCTTTATTCTATTCTTAACTTCGTCTTAATTACATATAAAGGTATTTTGCATAAAACAAGTGTAGGGAAGGATTTTGTTTGGTTACTAAGAACCATATTTGATCAAAAATGTAAAATAAATAGTTTAAGTTAATTCACATTTTATGTTTGTCTTGTTTGTAACATATACTTGTGTTAATCGTTTCTGTGATTTATCCAGTAATATTTCCAGAAATAATCAATATGATCTTTCATAATTTTTTCCAGAAAATGAAGACGCAAAAAACTGTCAGATATATTCTGACGGCGTCAGGGCTTGAACCTGACAGCGTCAGCCTACAAAAAGACAAAACTGTGTTTTTTGATTTTTTTGAAAATTAATTTTTGTAGAATTTCCAAATTTTTTAATTTTTCAGATTTACTGCAGAAAACCATCTTAACATTAGCGCATGTACTCTATCCTTATTTGCTTTCGCATGATTTAGTTTTCATTAATATTGCAATTATGTATATTTTCTCTCGTCGATTTTACGTGGGTATAGTTCTTTTTCTTAGATTTTTTGGTTATATTGGATGAGAAGAGTCCGGGAGCTCTTAGGATTTCCACATGGACGATTCTTGGATGAGGATTTAGCCAGATCATCGTTTTTCTTCTTTCATGCCGAGCAAACTAGGGGTGTATCAGTTTCTTTTCCCTTTCTTATTTTCTTTTTTCCTGTTTTACATGTACTTTTAGAACATTGGGGACAATGTTCAACTTAAGTTTAGGAAGGGTAATAAAAGCCTTAAAATTGTTCTTTCATTTGCATTTGCTTTGTCTTCAAAATGATGTGTAATATACTAAAACATAGTTTAGGACGGTAATTTTGGCCCAACTTTAAAAAAATATGGCATTTACTAGTGAGACTGTAGTTTTAAGAGCGTCTCATGGATATGACTTATAGGACTAGCACAAAAACCCTACCACTCAAAAGAATTTACCCCTAAATTGTGAGGAGCGCCTTGTATAACATTCATCTTAAATGCTTGAGTATACCGGTAGTGTATTAGATTCTAGAATTTGTTTTAGTGACGCATCTCGAGACCGCTACTGACATCACATTCGTGTGATTAGGATTTACTAAGTGATAAAATGCATTAGGATAACCCTTGTTTTTAGCCTGTATTTGTTATAGTGACGATGATCTCATTGGTTATGTAATTGCCTCACACCCTTGATATGCACTAATTGTTAGTAGAAGATACCCCTAGTACACCCTTCTGAGCCTATCTATTTCGTGGTTCTCGTGATTTTCTGGTGGATTCTGGATTATTACTGAAGATCATTCTTTCACACCCCACTTAAATGTTACACTCAAATCGCCTTAGCCCCCATTGTGTGCACCATTTTAAGTGCATTATTGTGATCACATATGTTTGATGCGTATTTTCTTTTAAATAATTTTTTTATCAAGTTTTAAATTTATAAAACTCGTATCACCTTTACAAACGCATTAACAGGCAGAGAACACAGTCGTGATAGTGTAGATTCGGTAAATCCGAGGTCATCTCCAGAGCTAATGGGCAGTCTAAAATCTGAGTTTTAATTGCCACAGTTTTTGAAAGCATAATTGATTGTAGAAATATAAGAAATTGAAAGAAAATAAATAAAAAGAATTAAATTGGTTTTAAATGCGATTAAGGGAGAGAAAGTGTGCTATCCTTGTTATATCTAAATCAACGCCACAATTCAAACATTTATTCTAGCTGGAATAACCAGGACCGAAAGGTCATCGAATCCTAGCCTATAATTGCTAAGTCTCGGGTCAATTTATAATAGTACCCGAAATCTTGATCATGTTGGTCACAGAAACAAGGCATCATAGTATTTGGCTTAAAATAACTATTAAGGTTTCTAACAAGTATTTATTCATGCTAATAATCAAAGTATGACAGCCAAATATCCAACTAGACAATTGAATTGCAATGATAATTATTCAACAACAAGGATAACACATAGAATGTTTAGCCGTAAATCATATTATTACGATCAAAATCAATGTTGAATAATGAAGGTAAAAAGAACATGATATCGAACCAAACTAGTATAGTGACGATGGTTATGTATTCGCTCTATAATCGAACCAAGCGGCTTGACTGCTCCCTCTTTTCCCTGGGCTGCGTCGGGACCTTCACCCAAAGGGTAAAACCCCTTTTGTCTTATGTCGGTGATGTGTTGTAATGTGGTGTTTGATTTAAGATAGTTCCAGTTTAAGAATTATATTTTGTCGACTTAACCAAAAAACAACACTTGTAACGGCCAGTGTACCCTGTCGGTTAGTAAATTAGTTGTAAGGGAGGTGTCCGAACACTTTAGGAGGTTAAATCTTTTAATTTATTTATATTTTGGTTATCAAATCTAAGTAAATACTAATCTAAGTAAATCTATGTTTAAGCCTAAGTTAGTTCTAATGCCTAATACTAAACAGGTCAAAGGGGGGTATTCATCCTGAGAGAGACTAGCATGGTTTGTGGGTGACTACAATCAATTCAGACACATTAACCCCACTGCAACAAAATTAACAGAAGATAAAAAGAGCGATCAACTTATGATAGAAAACTATATTAGCCATCATAATCCGATTTAGATTTGGTTTTTTATTCAGTGCAATGATTACTTATCTCAAAGAGGCATAACATCTATACAAAGGCGGGACTTCATCCTAATACCTAGACACCTTAATTCAATCACAATAGAAAGTATCCGCAAAAAAGCATCCTTATTTGTTGATTAAATCTATCTTAGGATTAAGCAATGTGAATCTTGTTAAACCCAAGCTCATAGAGACTTTACCCACTTACTGCTCAAATGGCATATTTAACTGCTAGTAGTCCACTTGTCCAACTATCCAATGGAATCAGAACATTATTTGTTGAATTATCTAGATTCACCTACTAGTCAACATGTTCAATAAACCAAAGGCAGTTTCCGTTAACTAGTTAATCTAGAAGTGTATCCTTAGCACAATTTTAGAAGGACAATACTTGTGATCCCATGATTGTAGATTTAATAAATCACTATATGGAGAGCTATCCTGGCATCTAGATTACTTGGTCCATATCATTAGATCCAGTTGAATGATAGTCGGCATCAAAAGCACGTAACAAGTATGAATTGATAAACATGAACAAGCATGTAACGATAAATTAAGCAATCGATAAATAACAAAACCAAACAATCAGATCCTTCAAAATAACGGCTAAAACCCGAAGGTATTAGCCATTAAACACATAATTAAATCATATATTAAATTGTTTAGCCAAGTAAACCTAACCGCGTAACGAATGATACCAAAAACTAAACGATTACAAAAGTATAAGAAATTACACGTTGTCTTCTATGGATTGGAATACGTTGCAAGACCTCTTCTGCTATTTTTCTCCTCTGAAAATTGACTTTTATGGTTTAGGTATCGAGAATATGATTTAGCACACTTAAAACTCATTTTTGAGTTTTGTATATATAGGGTCTAGAAGTCCTCAATGCGGTATCCAAGGGATTAGATACGACGTATTAGAGTTTCTTTCACAGAAACAAGGCATCATAGTATTTGGCTTAAAATAACTATTAAGGTTTCTAACAAGTATTTATTCATGCTAATAATCAAAGTAAGACAGCCAAATATCCAACTAGACAATTGAATTGCAATGATAATTATTCAACAACAAGGATAACACATAGAATGTTTAGCCGTAAATCATATTATTATGATCAAAATCAATGTTGAATAATGAAGGTAAAAAGAACATGATATCGAACCAAACTAGTATAGTGACGATGGTTGTGTATTCGTCTTGTAATCGAACCTAGCAGCCTCGCTACTCCTTCCTTCTTTCCTTGATGTGTCGAACTAAACAAAAGAAAAGATAAACCCTTTTGTTTTTTTCTTCTTGTCGTTGCTCTCAGATCCCAAAATATTTTGATGTCCAAATCAATTCTATTCCATCTCTTTATACAGCGTAATACAAGTTTGGACCTTTGGCAAATTCAGCCCCTCATCGATGTTGACGTAATAATATTAATCCCTATAACTTTAATGATTTTTAGCACCTTTAGTCTCTGGATGAGTCATACATTACGGCGCAATGACATCGACTACGTTACACCATAATCCTTCTGACGCAGCATTCCTTCATTCAGTATTAAAATATGTTACGGCGTAATTACATCGACACGTTACGTCATAACCCTTAGTCAACATCAATATCTTCATTATTAATCATTAATTACGGCGTAATCCATATGGGTCAATTACGCCGTAATCCTTCCAAAATGCGGTTTTTGTTATAGTTTGCTCATTTATGCTGTTTTTCTGCATCTTCTCCGTATTTATGCCTTAATTTAACAAAACCTGAAATATAAACGAATTAAGTACAAATTCATATAAAAACAAGGCAATAACCGGGGAATTTGACATATAAAAGTATTAAATATTTGATATTATCAATGTTTAACCCTAGTTAATTGTTTTTTTAATTACATGATTGCTAAGTCGAGTCATTTGGTAGCGTATACAGTTTTGGGATGATTAAAACTCATGATTGTATTTATTTTATGGAGAAATGAAGAAAAAATCAATTTATTACCCACATGTGCATTAATGCACTCCATGTTTATTGGTCCTCTTAATTTGAGTCATTAATTCAAGTGTGGGGATATAATTATAAATCCTGAGTCATGTATTATTTATTTATTTTAGCAGATTAATGATGGCATGGTAAATGTGTAAATAAAAAAATCAAAAAAAGAAAGAAAAAATCAAAAAAATAGAAAAAATGAAAAAAGCAAAAAAATATGATATAATATACGGACTATCATCATGCTTATGTTTAAGTCAAGAAAGAGTTGAGGAAACAAAAGAAAGAGTTTGATGTAGAGTTATGTATGATTAGGAGATGTTTTGTCGAGTCTTGGCTTAACAATGCCTTGTATATACATGCAATTTTGTGGATGATTAACTTGCCACCAGTAAAATTTCTTCCGTTATCCCAAACCGTGTATTTCATACCCTTCGTCTATCATTACAACCCTTTGTAAAGACCTTTATACGCCAAAGTGGTGGAGGTTTGATCTATTACCAAGCATATGGTAATCTATATGCTATGACAAGTAGTGAGTGTACAGTTTCCCGTCTCCTATTATGTTATATGAGATGCTAGTATATATTTCCGTGCTATTGGAACTAGTAAAAGTGTATTGTCAAATCGGTTGTGCCATAAACTAGTTTTATTTAGTAAGCTAAATACCCCTGAATTTACTATTTATTAGGTAGAAAATCTTATTTTTTTTAGGACAAGCAAATCTCAAGTGTAGAGCTATTTGATGAGGTGTAATTATATACACTTTTTCGGGGTCATTTAACCCTTAAAATCATGCAAATATGTCTGTTTATTGCACTAAATCCTTTCTTTTAGTGTTATATGTACTTAGGAAGCACTTTTGAAGGAACACACATGACTTGGGCTCGATTTGGAGAAGAAATGAAGGAAAAAGACAAGTTTCAGCTTCGTGACCACCTTTCTGATACCCTTACTGAATGTGCCAGAAAGTGCTAAAAACAAATCAATTCTGATGACTCAGGTTTTCCTGACAACGTCAGAACCTACACGTGACGCCGTCAGGATCTTGGTGACACCTTCAGAATGAGGCAGCGGAAGTTTAACCTTAATTGTCGACGGCGAGGTGACGGCGTCATGACTATAACCCGATGCTATCAGGGGTATTTTTCTATATATATTCTTGCAATAATTTCATAAATTTGGGTGGAACTTTGGAGAGTCTTTTGGACTTGAACCCTTGACGAATTTTAGGGCTTTTTATGTCCTTAGAACACCATATACTCACATGTATCATTGAGTTAAGTTATTCAATTATTAAGTATTCAATTATAATGTCTTTCAATTGTTTAATTATTTGTTTATCTTTTCTTATTGTTAACATGCTAGACTAAATCTATTAGTGTTTGCTTAGGGTTGCATTAAATCTAGTTATAATACTTGATATATTATTTGTTGCTAGTGATGTGCACGTTAGGTAGTAGAAAACTAGTTAAACATCGTACCTTAGCTAGACGTCAACTAAAACGTGACTAATTAATGAATCCGACGTTTTAGGTAGTTAAAAGATGTGAGTATTTATTGCATGTGATTTAACTATGGGTAGGTAGACATCCGATAGGCGTAGCCTACTTAGATAATCACATATATGCAGGCCTGACCAACTGACAATTGACTTAGGGAATACTTCACATTACACTAGCAAGGGAGTGATAACATAATAAATTAGGTAGAGTAACTAGAGAGTAGTGCGTCCTAAGTGAATACGTTTATTTACCTAGACAAGTTTCCACCACTTTTATATTTTTGCATAATTAAGAGCATCTTAGATTAGTTAACACCATCTCTTAAACTATTGGATTTACTTGCTTTCTAAAAGACATAAAAACACAAAAATACTCTTCCCTCAACCCTTAGACCTTAGTGACATACATTTCGAGCCTACCTCACTATTCCCCTAAAGAACGATCACCCCTTCCCCCCGAGTCTTGCATATACTACACTACAACGATTAGGTACTCTACCTAGGATGGTTGTAAAACTTTTGCGTTTACAACTATATGTATCACCTTTTATCCTGTTTGTAATTATCTTTGTAATGCACTTGTAGACTACATTGCAGCATGCAATTGGTCTAAAGCTAGACACCTTAGAGGGGCATGGAATTTTAGGTACCAAAGCATATAAAGTAGCATGCAATTCCTTGAGAAGTTTCCTTTTATGAAAAATTCCTTTACTGCTCTTGCTCATCAAACGCTCATCTACTCAATCAATCACATACCAGGCCATCCTTTCTAAGATGCTACTTACATGTGGAATCATCTTGGCCCAGGAGCCTATATCTCATCTTCAAAGAATAAAATTTAGCACTAATTTCTTATCTACTTATTGAAAGTAAACCATCTTGAATCATACCACAAAGCTGCCATCCTCTTCTCCACCTTTTTATCAAAGGTAATGTTGACATTCATCAATATTCTTATTGTAGTATTTCTAACTCCTAAAACTTTTAAAAAGTGCTTTAAGAACGGGGTTCAACAAAATCATTGCCTCATAAAGTAGTTGCCATATTAATCTTTATATAGTAAGCAATATGATTCTGATGGTCTTTAATATCTTTAATAATTTTTGTGGATAATAGTACTATTTCTATCCCCATTCTTTTGGGCCTATCACATTTGCTTGTGGCCAATAAGAAGCTTTTCTATATTTACAAGCCTTCACATTATACTAAAAAGAAACAATCTTTTAAAAATCATTATTGTTTGGATCTTTATCAATTTTCTATTGAGCCTCTTTTAATTTGTTACTAAGAAGTCCTACTCTTTGAGTCAATATCCACTCTTTCAATTCAGGTTGTTCAAAGGTTTCTTTAAACTTTTTAATTTGGTTACCAATTTAAAAATTTTAAAACCCTTAGCCCATTCAATTTAATTAATTTTTTTAACTGAACTCCTAGCCTTTGTTCTCCTTTATAATGAAAATACTTCTTCTTCCAGCAAAAAAACATAAGTGGATAATCTAAAGACTTTTTTTTCCTTTTGTTTAGAGTGGTAGGAAAACGTAGAATTGTAGGGCTGTGATTAAATATCAGATTAGGGAGAAAACAAGCATAAGCATCCCTGAACAATTCCACAAAATGATCATTGCCCATAACTCTATCTAGTTTCTTCAACATGTGAGAATTAGGATTGTGCAAGCTTTTGGTTGGAGTAAAGTGAAAACCAATCCTTTTCAGGTCCATAACTTTAATTTCATTCACACATGCTTAAAACTCTTGGATATCATTGGTTAGATAGGATCCTCCAGCTAAATGTTCTTCTACTTTTAGGGTAACATTAAAGTCCCCCATAAGAGCCCAAGGTTTGCCATTAACACAGCTGCTATGATTCTTTGAATCTTCCTAGAATTTCTGTCTCTCCCTTATATTTATTGAAGCATAGACAATAGACAAGTAAAACTTATGGTTAGAACTAAGATATTTTACTAAACAAAACAAATCCTATTTAGAAATGTGAATAACAATGATATTCAACATACTAGGATTCCATCCCAAAATAATCCTGCAACCTCTAGGACTATCTTTGATATTACTAATCCAATTCCTATTCCCAAACACTCTATCACAAACTCTTTTTATTTTGTTTTCTTTTAAATGAGTTTGAATGATAGAACAAATACTTAATCTTTCATTCTTTATTATATTCTTTATTTCTTTTCGCTTCTAGGTCTTATTCACACCTCTAATATTCCAAACACCAGTTGTGAGATCCATTTATATAATGTTGTTAGCTGTCATACCTCCCACATGATCATTCTTCAAGATATCACTGTAAGAGCTTTTGAAATCCCTAACAGCCATATTCTGAGCAGTACTGTGGAAACTAGAAGGGGAGTTTGAATAGTTTTACCATTTTAAAAAATTAATACTTAGATTGTCTACTTATGTGAAATCAAGAGATATACACAAGTGTATATGATAGCGACGTAATAAATGAATAAGTAAATGCATAATATAAATGAGTAAAGATAGGAAAGATCACATCGATGATACAATGATTTATAGTGGTTCGTCTACAAAGCTCCTCTTCGCCCTACTCCACTCCCCAAGTACCCAACTTAAGAGTTTTCTTCACCATGTCAACAAGCTCCCTTTAGGCGGAGAAAACCATATACGTCGCTTACACTTATTCCGATACTAAGCTAAGTACCGAGTTCTACTTCAAGATAGAACCAATCCAACACACTACGTATTTTAAGGCCTAAAATACTAACCTGTCATACACATATGATATACACAACTCACAACACACAACACACAACACAAGAGATACAAATAGATAGATATCACAAACGTGATGACACAACTAGACTAATAACACTTGAAGCTTCACGTCTTCGTTAGTTTTTTCACTAAAGAGTGGAATAATTTGATCACTTGTAATGGATTATGAAACAAGTATAATGATTAAAGAATCTATGAAAATGAAAAGGATAGAAAGAAAAATATTGGAAAGAGTTGTTTAAAATGAAGAGATGAGGTTGGTATTTATAGCCAACATTTGAAATTCAAATCTGGTCCAAACAGATGGACGTACGGATCCACGAATCCACCATTATCTGGATTCGTCCTTTGGTTTTGTTGGATCCGTGAGATGTAGCTGGGACTATTTTTATCTTTTTGTGATTAACCCTAAATCTTAACAAAATATTCTTATGTACTTAAAAATTAGATTTATTAGATTCTTCTAGAAGGAAAATATTTCTTAACATAAATAGGAAAAGATTTTCTAGATTTGGGAAGATTTGGAAATATTGTTTCCATTTATGGTTAATTATATTTTGTCTTACATGATTAATATAACTAGCTTATAATTAATCATTTGTTTACTTAAAATCATTTGATTAGAAGAGTTTTATGCAAATGATTAATTTTAAGTGCAATAGAAAATATTTTTCTTTGATCATGAACTACATTTAATAATGTCATATTCATACCTGGAGTGATTTGTCGTCGTCAAGTAAACTTATGACTAAATAACTTGTTTACGTAAACTTATGCGTAGTATGACATTATATTTGTTATCAAAACATGAAGATCATTAAATATAAATATTGTTTTACGCGAATATTTGTATTAACAATCTCCCCCTTTTGATGATGAAAAAATATAAACTCATATGCACTAAAAGTTACTAAATAAGTATTTAGTGGTTGAGTTTACATATCTTCTCCCCCTTTTTGTCGAAGCAAAAAGTGTTGTAGAGGCGCGGCTTGCAAGTCGTATTTTGACGAATGCTAAGTAACTTTGTGACGAATGCAAAGTAAAAATAGAGACGAATTTGAAAATGCTCCCCCTCGGTGTATGCTCCCCCTTGCTTGGGGCACAAAGGAATCGAGCTATGAAGGCGTGCTACAAAACAAAGTTAGTGGACAAGCAAATATATATAGCAACATCAAATGCATATATATATACACATATAAGGAATAAACAACCACCAATCATCACAACACAACAATTAACCATTATAAGAGAAATAACATAAAATTGGGCATTTAGCCAAAACAAACTAAAAAGATTACAACTAAACTTAAGATAAACTAGAAAAAGAAAAGACAATAAAAAAATCTAAATTTTGAGATAAAATATCAATTTTCCTATATAATCCGTAGGGTGAGGAGAAACACCAAGGTGTTTTGTCACACCCCCAAACGGTGTCTGGACGGAAACACGTGTCCGGGGGCGTGACATCATAATATACATCACACAAGATACAAAGAACGACCTCTAAGGGTACGTTTAGAAATCCAACATCGTTGCATTAGATGAAAATAGTTAATGTTTTACATAGGTTCATAGATAATATGTGGAAGCGAATATAAGTTTTTGAAATTGACAACGATGTTAAAACAGATGATAATAGTTCTTGAAAATCGGCCTAATACAAGGTGACACCATATAGCAATCAAAGACATCCACGGCTAAGCACCTGAGAAAAACATGCTAAAACGTCAACATAAAGTTGGTGAATTCATAGGTTTGAATTTATTATAAGAGTGGACCACAAATTTTGCAAAACGCAAATGACTATTATAACAGATACAATAACACATAAAAAGGTATTTACGTTGCACTAAGCTCGCGACACCGAGGCTAAATGTGATGGAAGCATGCAAAATGGTTAATAAACTTGCCCTGACGGGTGCCATCATGACGCTTCATCGTATCACTCGACATGGTATACATCCGTTGATCTAGTAAGAGCTACTTATCTAGACGGGGATGACTAGTCCCAATAGATCTATTTACAATACTCGTGCTCACTTACCAATCTAATTTGATCATAAGTAACTAACGGTTCATGATAACTCGGGCATACAAGTTTCAACATTACTTAGGCAACACGTAAACAAGATTGGGAAAAACATAAAGCATTTGTGTCCAACGTTAAAATCAAGCAATGTTTCTCACCCCAAAAGTAAAGCAAAATAGTAAAAACATGAGGCTATGAACTCACCTTAGCAAGGTGAACGAACGATAATCACGTAAATGAAAGATGATATAAAATCCTAGCCGCGACCTAAATAAATGACGCGTCTTAGGAAAAATAGGATATACGAAACCAAGAACGAAATGCTTATTAACGAAAAGACATCCATATGTGTTTGTAATTTAGTTCATTTATCAAAAGTGTGATCAAATGAAATTATAAAGTTTACGTTAAGTCTCAACGTTTATCCGAAAGTTACCCTTTTTAAAATGTTTCTATTTTAGGAAAGTTTAGTATTTTTGGACGTTAATATCGCCCCTTATTTTTATTAGTTTCCATATCTCCAAAAACGCACTAAGTAACTTAGACGCTTAACTTCTATGTCCGACTCGCTAATATATTTCAAAAGTTACTATTTTTAGAAGTCCTACGTTTTTATAAATCTCGACATCACATAAACACGTTCATGATGTTTCTAATGACTCCACTTAGTTTACTAATGTTTCTATATGTTCGCCAACCTTTTAAAAGCTCAAATATGTCCGAAAATGTCCGAAAACCTTGATTTAATTTCCAATCAGCAACCTTATTTATTATTTTTTTGAAAAGTGTTCCAAAATTCATTTCGCTATAACTTGCCCGTTTTAAATCCGCTTTTAGTGTTGGATAAATGAGAACCTATCTATTTGAAACAAGCTTTCCAAAAACTACCTTCTCGACTAATGAAAAAATTTTAAGTCTCCCAAAACCTCAAAACAAAATCGGATCAGCAACCATACATTTCGCAAACGCTACCATAAATCCATCCAAACTTCACAATAGTGCTTATTCTAGTCCTAATCTCTATCCATCATTACTTCGCCATCAAAATCACAATCAAATATTAACATAATCCTAAGATTTCTATTGTTGCAATACTCATGTTCACTCATGCTCACAATTAAAACCTTATGTAAATCAAAGAAGCATAATATAATTAGTTCAAGTGTTATCTTTTTATTTTCAAAAAAAACAAAAACACATAAGCCTTAACCTTGCATAAGAACCATAAAGAAGACCACAAGAAATGGAATAGAACACTTACAACAACAAGATGAGTCAAGTAACACATAAGATCTAACCCAAAATCCTTATATCTATAAACCCTAAATGATCTTGCAAAACCCTAACTCTTGAAATCTTTATAACCCTTGAAACAAATGATCAAACCCTTGGAACACCCTTAGATATTGTTAGAAATGATCTTGGAATAAATGAATCTTGATAGAAATCAAAGTTATGGAATGGTGGTGGTGGTGTTTTGTTGCCGTGAGCAAGGAAGGAAAAGGAAGAGAGGAAAAAAAAATGAGGCTATGTGTGAAATGAATGACCTAAAGTAAAGTATAACATGGTATTTATAGGGAGTGGATTAGGTTTAGGAGTTCATGAATTAATAAAAGTAAAGAACCAATGGCTAAATGGCCAACACACCCTAATTGTGTGTGTGGTGTGTGCGGACGAACAAACCAAGGGGGGTTTCATGCTTAACCAACTAGCCATTCACAATTAAATCAAAATGCCCTCCTTTGGTTAGTGGTTTAGTGGTCCAAGTTTGCATGGATGAAGACAAAGTGACCTCTTACACACCATGCATGCATAATACTTCCAAACAATTCAAATTAAAGCATAAAGATTCCACTTGATTTAATTTTGAAGCTTGAAGTTGTTTTCCTTGTGGTTTGGCCATTTGATTTCAACAAGAGGGGAAGGGTGATCAGGAAATTTTGACTTCTAAACCCGACATGAATGATAACTAGAGCTTACACGAAAAGATTACGGGTTTTCGGGGTTCCGTTTGATCAAAAATGCGAAAAACGTAAATTAAACGCTAAAACGTAAAAATCAATACCGGGAGTGCAAGTAAACTACGTAACACTTTAAAATGATAAAATATTGCATATAACACGTAGACTAATCCAAGTCTGAAGTCGGAACACATCTGATAACGATTTTCAGTTTTACGCGGGACAACTTCCCAAAAAATTGCCAAACGTAACGTATAAAAGTCAAAAGTAATGATCGAAAAAGTTTAAAATAATGACCTGCAATTTATGGGGTGTTACATCCTTCCCTCGTTAAAAGAGCTTTGTCCTCAAAACTTAAGACGTAACTTTAGACGTAGATGTAGGGTTAGCAAAAATATGAGGGCACTTTTTCTTTATTTGGTCTTCGCGCTCCTAAGTAAACTCAGGACCTCACCTAGAATTCCAACGGAATTTCACAATAGGGATACGGCTCTGCTTCAAACGTTGGACTTCGCGATCCATGATTTTAACCGGTTCCTCGATGAAATTAAGCTTGTCATTGATCTGAATTTCATCCAACGGGATAGCTAACGATTCGTCAGAAAGATACTTTTTCAGATTGGAAATGTAAAAATTACTATGGACACGGCTTAGTTGACCCGAGAGTTCAAGTTGGTATGCAATTTTCCCAACTTTGGCAAGTACCTTGAAAGGTCCAATATAACGAGGGTTCAGCTTCCCTCGTTTTCCGGAACGTATCCCCCCTTTCCATGGCAATACCTTCAACATAACCTTATCTCTAACTTGAAACTCTAATAGATTACGTCTCCTATCGGCGTAGCTCTTCTGTCTATCATGTGTAGCTTGAATACATTTCTTGATTTGGATGATCTTTTCTGTAGTTTCGTGAACGATCTCTGGGCCAGTGAGCTGAGCATCTCTAACCTCAGCCCAACATACAGGCGATCGACACTTACGACCGTACAGTGCTTCGAATGGTGCGGCTTTGATACTTGTGTAATAACTGTTGTTGTACAAAAATTCCACCAAAGGTAGTGTCTATCCCAACTTTTTCCAAAATCGATCACACAAGCACGCAACATGTCTTCTAAGGTTTGAATGATCCTTTCACTTTGACCATCAGTCTGAGGGTGATAAGCCGTACTCATATCCAATTGAGTACCTAAAGCTTTCTGAAGCGATTGCCAGAATTGGGATGTGAACCTACCATCTCGATTAGAAATGATTGAAACTGGCACACCATGCCTCGTGACTATTTCCTTCAAGTATTGTCTAGTCAACTTCTTCGTTGAGTCGTTCTCCTTCATTGGTAGAAAATGAGCGGATTTAGTAAGGCGGTCAACAATTACCCAAATTGTGTCTTGACTAGTCGACGTCTTTAGCAATTTAGTAACGAAATCCATTGTAATGTTTTCCCATTTCCACATCGGGATCACAGGTTGAACCAACAAACCTGATGGTTTTTGGTATTCGGCCTTTACCTTGGCACAGGTCAGACACTGTAACACCCCCATTTCTACAATATAGCAGCGGAAGCTAATCTGGGGTATTACTTCATGGATACAGCAATCATAATCATAGAAAACGACCTAAAAGAGACGTTTATTCAAAAGATACGTTATCATTCATTTCAAATCAGAGTTTTACTTACATAGGATGTCCCAAATCTAAAACATCATCGTTTTGTATGAAACAGTTCAGCCATCTTCGTAAGTCCATGCCACTCCGTGCGGCACTTGCTCCACATTACCTGGATAGACATGTAAAAAAGTCATGCACAATGGGTTGAGTGAAATTCATAGGTTTGATTTAATCAGCTTGAATACAAGTAATAGTATAATATTGTATAAACACATTTATTATGAAAATGAATATTGTTATGGATTCTGGGTCATGTTATTATTATACCCCGTTATTAGTAATATTCGCCAAACTGAATCATAGTAAAATGTATTATCCCTGTTATTGCCTTGTTGGTTGCTGCGTCCTTGTTCTCATGTCACCAACACATTTATCATACAAAGGTTCAATTTACCGGACTTGAAAAGTGCTTCATAATATCAACATATAACATCAAGTCAATTTATACGACTCGAGAGTCAATTTAACGACTTGTTAGGATATATAACTTCTACATTAATATCAAAGACAATTTAATGACATGGAAGTCAAAATTTAATGGACTTTGTAGGATTTATGAAACTAACCACATTAATATCCCAAGTCAATTTAACAACTTGAAGGTCAAATTTAACGGATCTTGTATGGATCGATAACTTCGGCCCCACACACACCCCAACACCCAACAAAACCTATGAAGATTCATCACATTTGCTGCTACGTTTCGCTAGTCCTCCACTTGGTACATCCTTGCCGGAAATCTCACACCAGCGGATAACCCAAGGACCACCGATTGCAACTGGCACTAAAAAACTTTCAAGAAATGTCATCATATTTGAAATTCCAAAAATAGCATAATCGGTAATCCCCTAACCACAAAACACCATAAGTTAGGCATAGGCATTAATAATCGTAACAATACCCCCGGAACATCATTATTGTAGTGCTTTTTATGTACTACGAGTACCTTTATAAAACTTTTCATAAACTCTATAACGACATTGACTAGCATTTGTTAATAGACTAGAAAGTTTTACATATAAGCAATACTTAGTGACTATGACAATCTTTTTTCTTAGAATCGAACAATGGAACGACCACACTTGTCTATCGTCTACATGGTTACATAACTAATCAAAAAGGCATAGTTTCGCATGTGAAGCACTATTAGTACATGAGAACTATTTTAAGTAAAATCCTTATATTTTTGTTCATGATTTACATGCTAATTTTCATAGCATCACATCTTAAATAGTAAAATAAAGAAAATTAAAAGTTTTGGTAGACTTGGTTTGGTTAGTATTTATCAATGACATCATAATTAGATAAAAGTCATATAGCTTAACGGCTGAAGAGTGTGTGATGTTAGAATCTGACCTCACATCCTTTGTGAATGGCTCACCCTTCTTGTTCTCTTTTACAATGTCCTCAGCATCATTACCGTGATCGACAGTCACAACGTATATCCTATCCATTTGCTCTACATCATCAAGGATCATCTATCACCAAACCAAAACCAAAAGTCAGAACAATTACTTTCTAAAAAACATAACAATAATGATAATAATAACAATAAAATAACTGAGTGTCAAAATAGACAGGTTGAAAAGGTTAAGTAACGGGCCAAAATGGGTAACTTGCGTATAGATATAAGGGCCAAAACCATTTCTCGGTATTTATGTTTAGCTTGACCTGAAAAAGCTTAAGGGAATTGAGTTAGTTAGAGTAGAAGTGAACTAAAGAGATATGGAAAGTGAACGACGATCAATACAATTGAACTAAAAGATGCATATAATTAATGACCCGTACCATTATTGAACCATTTTCGTACCCATGAAAACATAAACATCACATGTTTAATAACATTAGTTAGCCTACTTGAACTATATGGTGAATCTTAGGTTAACAAAGATCACAAGAATGCAAAGTTGCTGAAACATCACATACGAAAAACCTGAACAATCACAACATATAGGAGATTTAACACTGCTTCACAACCTGATCACTTACTTGAAGCAGGACTACACGGACCTAAATTTGGACTAAAGCTTTTACTTCTAACGAACTTTTTTTGTGACTCCAGGTGGAGGTCCAGTGGGAGTAGTACCATATTCAAATTTTTCTTGGTGATGTAAAATTAGCAGGCTTTGATCGATTCTTTGATGGCTGAGAAACATTTGTGAAATTTGTATTTATTTTGACAAGATTTGGTTTTCTAGAATTTAAAGATTTACGACCCACTTTAGAAAAAATTGATAAAACATAGGAGTTTGATTACAAACAAAAAGGAAGGGATAAATGGTGACTGATACCAATGCACCAAGACTTGAAGGCTTTGCTGAGTTAGGAATACAAAGATAGTTATGTGTTTTATAATGAGACTGTTGACTCGAACTTATAAGCGATGACTTAAACGAAGCAGCCTTAAAGGTGACATCAGAGGCCACTCATTAAAGTAATATGAAAAGAAACTATTAGCCTCATTTGAACCCATGACTTTTGGTCACAACCGAGTAACCTTATTGCTTCAATAACTACTTTCATATTGCTTCTGTAATTAGGCTTATAAACACAATCTTGCAGCTAAGAATATTAATAACCTTAAACAGAGAAGGTTTATTTACATTATTCCTTCCATTATAACCACATCATCATAAAAGAAAATGGCCCCTTACTTACTGATGTGCAACTTGGTTATTGGTCCTTGAGTTTGTAATGGTCTGATTAAGAGTTATACTAATTAATCTACATTTTTACTAGTTATATTGATTTGTGAAGTTCAATCGCTACTACTACTTTTGAAAAGTTACGTTTTGATGTTTGTACCCGACAACCCGACCAGACATAACCCGGTCCGAATCCAACCAAAACCGATAACCCGATTTTTAATCGGGTTGGGTTGCGGACCACTTTTTAAAAATTCAAAACCCGACCCGATAACACCTCTACTCCCATTCATCAATGACTGGTCTTGAACACAAAGGTGATCACGTACCAACCCGAGAGAAAAAATTCATGATGGTGTTTTTCTTGCTTTGTGGAACGCTTTTAACTTCGCTTCCACCTGTTACCCTCTTTTTGTCTCGATTCTGGTTAACAGAAACCAAAATTAGAAACTTTAAACTATTTTTGAGTTTAATTAGACGTTTAGACATTTCATCAAACACTTTATATGCATAAAAACGGATTGATTTACTATTCAACAAATTAACAAAAAGTGTTAGATGATAGAATAAAAAAGGATATGACAATTATCGAAACAAAACTAAAAAGATAAAACTTACCCAAACTAATCTTTAATCACTTGCTTTAACATAAAACTAAAGAAATACTATAGGGATCCGATAAGGATGAGTCCCCTTAGTGATTAGCAACTGATCAACAATAAAAGCTTAAGAAAAACTAATCAGAAAGGTAATACAACAGATTAACCTCTTGTTGATAGATGTTTGTGGATGTGAAGTGGATTGAAAATAGTCCTGAAAGCAGTCTTAATTGATGAAGATGGTCTAGATTACTGAATTTTGGAGGAACGTTAGGAGGAAAACCAACAGTAAACTCTGTTGTGATATAATGAGAGGAATAAAAGAAAAAGAAAAAAAAGAGTTTATATAGTTGGGAGAAAATAGGTTAAAATAATTAAATCCTAGATTAATCCCGATCATTAGATCAAACTCAAATGGATGGTGAGGATTTGTCCCTTGGTATGTGAGGAGAAACTGGTATGCAAATGAACTTTTCTCTTCAGTTGTAACTCATTTTCCATCAATTGCCTAAACCATTTAAGGGGATTTGTATACCGCAGTACGGCCTGAATTGTTTGGATCTTTCATGATCGACGTTGCAGACTTCTTTGCATCCTTGAGAAAAGATTTAAGCACATGAACAGGAGGGAACCTGTCGGTGAGGCCGACTTCTTAAGTGAAATGCACAGCATCAACCTGTTGTCCCCTGCTAATCAATTCTTCAATAATATCTGCAAGCGAATGAGAAAAAAATTCCATCAAGATACAAGTATGCACAAGTAGGCAGTAGCAACAAGAACATCGATTAATCAAATATAACTCCATTTTCAAGGAAGCATACACAAGTAGCCATAATACAAGCATGGGTAAAGCCGGATGCTAGATAACCTAAACTGACAAAGTTAGACAACTTAAATCACTTCCAAGATAACTTAAATCACAAATAAACATAAACATTATTCAATCGTCCTGAAAATTCCACAAAACCACAAGATGCGGCGGTTCATAAAATCAATCTTAATCGTCGTATGTGTTTTTTCCACCAAGCATATACAGTTACGTTATTAAAAAGCCATTTGTTTTAACGCTTTGTTTCTATAGCAGACACTAGACACGGCTCAGATATGGATCCTGCCACAAATGACATCTTCGCTTCTGCTATGTGGATGTTGTAAGCAAAAAGTTAGTTTTTCACCCATTTGCATTTGATTAAGTAATTATTGGTTTTAATTTTTTTTCTAGGTGCCCGGAAGAAGTTACTGAAGGAGGAAGAAATGCGTCGTAAGAAAGAGGAGACGGAGAGAAAGGTTAGGCCCATTTTGTTTTGTTTCCTGAGTCGTGGTGAAGAACGCAAATTAAGCTTGCTCACTTCAATATTTGGATCTTAGGGCTAGGGTCAAGGATAGATATTGAGTTTAGACATTGGGATGTGTGACGCTGAACTACTATCGGTTTTTCTAGGTCTAATAGGGAGACACATTCTGGGGAGCCTTAGCTTATGGAATAGTTTGTTAGCTTAGGGTGTGTTTGGTTGGAGTAATTTAAGGCATATTGGGGGGATTTGAATTTAAAATTCTTTATTAATCGTGTTTGGTAGGCCATAACAAGTAATTTAAAAGGCTGAAAGAGACTAATTCAGGGCCATTTTAAAACCTTTAGATAAGAGAAGAATTTAAAATTCTATAAAACATGAAAGGATTAAATTGTCATATTCCATAACCTTTATCTTCATTATCAAAAGTAACACCTTTCATCTCCGTAACTTCTTTCATATTTGCCATCAATAATCCATGTATAGTTTTCTTCTTTTGGTAATTTCGTATATATCTATTTAGTTTTTATTTCCTTTCTCAACTTAAATTTTGGGTTTTCAAATATAATGCTTGAAGAACACTGATTCTAGTTAAAAGAGAACGGCTTTATGTTCAAAAGGAAGCGAGTATGGGTTTAGATTGAAGCAAATTTATGCTAACACACAAACAACTTTGTGTTTATAGATTCCAATTCCTTCCCAACAAAGGATAGATTCGAATTTTGGTCCTAAAATTAACGTACCGAGGTTACTACCATACAAAAAATTGGTGTTGGCTTGCACTTTGTTGTAACAGATGAAACAAATCTGAAAATATCTTCTCGTGATGTATGATTGTAGATTGCATTTTTTCTTTTTTTCCAATTCTTGTTCTTTTGATAATGATAAAATTAGTTTTTAATATAATAATGGACACATTTATCAGTATAAGAATTTCAATTACTTTTGTAAATTATAGATGAACCAAACACGTGCTTGGACATTAAAATGATATAGCATTTGAATTTTTATGAAATTTTAAATTCCTTAATTTCAATTTACTTGAACCAAACGCACCTTTAGTGTCTATTTTGGGTTGCTTTTATGCACATCCACTTAAGTCTTGACATATAATCGTTTGAATAATAATGTGAGTGTTTGTTTCAATCCTGTGTCATATGATGCTTCTTTTTGTGGAATTTTGGGTTTATGCATATCTTGCATTGTTGTTCTTTTTAGCTACAAGAAAGTTCTTTGGATACAAACTATGTGTTTTCATCAACAATAAGTCACTGATTCCTTTTGTTTAGTGGCTTACATATATAATATATACTAGTGGCTAAGCCCGCCCGATGGGCGGGCATGACTTGTAATTATTATTTACATTTTTTTTTGTTTTGGTAATTATTGGTTTTTAAAAATTGTATATAAATTCATGTTATAGAATAGATAATCGAAGCTTGTAAAAAATGATGTCATAACTTAGCATAAAGCTTTAAAAAATCCTTTGATAAAGGTTAAAGCTTATGTACACTTGATAAAATCCATATGGGATAATGTTAACTGCAGTAATCTAAAACAAAGGAATATAATTATAAATCTTGTATATATGATAAAGTACAATAACAATGTACATAAGGACTCCCAAAGTATACATGATTAAACTAAAATACTACACGAAACCAACTTGAACGTTATAACGATAGCCATATAAATGTTTACTGAAATGAGAGATAGTTAACATTGCCTCATATTCAAGTGCATTGCTCACTGTATGTCATGTTTTCCGGCAACCACCTACAAACACGAAAAAACAAAGATGTGATGTAAAACTTCTATTAAAGAAACATCCATTTGCAGATAGTTCAAAGCGTAATATATTTTACAAACACAATCGCAAAAAGGCAACTCTTTACGCAAGTGAACACTAAAGACCTCCTTCCTTACGATCTTCTTCATTTGGTGGGCCACCATACACAATCCTATTAAAAAGTCTTGTCAAATTTTATACAGTAAGTAGTAGCATTCATGCATTCAGCTATGTTATTTTTACCCAACACTATCATTCTAAAAAGTCTATTTGACCTTACGTTTTTTTTACGACTTCTTCTGTTTTTTTACGTCTTCGTCCATTTTTTAACGTTTTCGTCAGTTATTTTACGTTTTCGGCTGTTTTTTTACGTTTTCGTTCGTTTTTTTACGTTTTCGTTCGTTTTTTTACGTTTTCGTTCGTTTTTAACGTTTTCATCAGTTATTTTACGTTTTCGTCTATTTTTACATTTTCGTCAGTTTTTTTACGTTTTCATCAGTTTTTTACGTTTTGTCAGTTTTTTACATGTTCGTTTATTTTTTATATTTTCGTCTGTTTTTTTACATTTTCGTCCATTTTTTTATGTTTTTGTCTGTTTTTTTTTAAGTTTTCGTCTGTTTTCTACGTTTTTGCATGTTTTCTTCGTTTTCGCCTGCTTTCTTTCGTTTTCGTCAGTTTTTTTACGTGTTCGTCTGATTTTTTACATGATTATGTAAACTTTACTGCATAACATTGTAAATTTTACTGCATCACAGTGTACAATTTACTGTATTAAATTATATATTTTACTTCATCAGTGTAAATTTTACTGCATTAAATTGTATATTTTTCTGCATCACATTATAAATTTAACTGCATTAAATTGTATATTTTACTACATACTGCATTAAAATTGTATATTTTACTGCATTATAGTGCAAATTTTACTGCATTAAATTATACTTCATTAAATTGTATATTTTATTGCTTCATGGTGTAAATTTTACTAAATTAATATGTATATTTTACTGCATCAGATTGTAAATTTTACTACATCACAGTGTAAATTTTACTGCATTAATTGTATATATTTTAATGCATCACAATGTAAATTTTACTGCAATAAATTGTGTATTTTACTAGCATCACATTATAAATTTTACTGCATTAAATTATATATTTTACTGCATCACATTGTAAATTATAATGCATTAAATTGTATATTTTACTGCATCACAGTGTAAATTTTACTGCATTAAATTGTATATTTTAATGCATTACAGTGTAAATTTTACTGCATTAAATTGTATATTTTACTAGCATTCACAATGTAAATTTCACTGCATTGAATTGTATATTCTATTGCATCAATTATAATTTTTACTGCACTAAATTGTATATTTTACTGCATCATAGTGTAAAAATTACTGCATTAAGTTGTATATTTTACTTCATCAGTGTAAATTTTACTACATTAAATTATATACATTTCTGCATCACATTATAAATTTAACTACATTAAGTTGTATATTTTACTGCATCATAGTGCAAATTTTACTGCATTATTTTACGTTTTCGTCTGTTTTTTTACGTTTTCGTCTGTTTTTTTACGTTTTCGTCTGTTTTTTACGTTTTCGTCTTTTTTTACGTTTTCGTTTGTTTTTTTACGTTTTCGTCCGTTTTTTTACGTTTTCGTCCGTTTTTTAACGTTTTCGTCAGTTATTTTACGTTTTCGTCTGTTTTTTACGTTTTCGTCTGTTTTTTTACGTTTTCGTCAGTTTTTTTACGTTTTCGTCCGTTTTTAACGTTTTCGTCCGTTTTTAACGTTTTCGTCCGTTATTTTACGTTTTCGTCTTTTTTTTACGTTTTCGTCTGTTTTTTTACGTCTTCGTCCGTTTTTTAACATTTTCGTCAGTTATTTTACGTTTTCGTCTGTTTTTTTACGTTTTCGTCTGTTTTTTTACGTTTTCGTCCGTTATTTTACGTTTTCATAGTTTTTAACGTTTTCATCAGTTATTTTATGTTTTCGTCTTTTTTACGTTTTCGTCAGTTTTTTACGTTTTCGTCAGTTTTTTACGTGTTCGTCTGATTTTTTACATGATTATGTAAACTTTACTGCATAACATTGTAAATTTTACTGCATCACAGTGTACAATTTACTGTATTAAATTGTATATTTCACTTCATCAGTGTAAATTTTACTGCATTAAATTGTATATTTTTCTGCATCACATTGTAAATTTAACTGCATTAAATTGTATATTTTACTACATACTGCATTAAAATTGTATATTTTACTGCTTTATAGTGCAAATTTTACTGCATTAAATTATACTTTATTAAATTGTATATTTTATTGCATCACGGTATAAATTTTACTACATTAATATGTATATTTTACTGCATCAGATTGTAAATTTTACTACATCACAGTGTAAATTTTACTGCATTAATTGTATATATTTTAATGCATCACAGTGTAAATTTTACTGCATTAAATTGTGTATTTTACTAGCATCACATTGTAAATTTTACTGCATTAAATTGTATATTTTACTGCATCACATTGTAAATTCTAATGCATTAAATTGTATATTTTACTGCATCACAGTGTAAATTTTACTGCATTAAATTATATATTTTAATGCATCATAGTGTAAATTTTATTGTATTAAATTATATATTTTACTAGCATCACAATGTAAATTTTACAGCATTGAATTATATATTTTACTGCATCAGATATAAATTTTACTGCATTAAATTGTATATTTTACTGCATCATAGTGTAAAAATTACTGCATTAAGTTGTATATTTTACTTCATCAGTGTAAATTTTACTGCATTAAATTGTATATTTTTCTGCATCACATTGTAAATTTTACTACAATAAATTATATATTTTACTACATCACTTTGTAAATTTTACTGCATTAAAATTGTATATTTTACTGCATCTTAGTGCAAATTTTACTGCATTAAATTATACTGCATTAAATTGTATATTTTATTGCATCACAGTGTAAATTTTACTACATTAATATGTAAACTTTACTGCATCAGATTGTAAATTTTACTACATCACAGTGAAAATTTTACTGCATTAAATTGTATATTTTAATGCATGACAGTGTAAATTTTACTGCATTAAATTGTATACATTTCTGCATCACATTGTAAATTTAACTACATTAAGTTGTATATTTTACTACATACTGCATTAAAATTGTATATTTTACTGCATCATAGTGCAAATTTTACTGCATTAAATTGTATATTTTATTGCATCACAGTGTAAATTTGAGTACATTAATATGTATATTTTACTGCATTAGATTATAAATTTTACTACATCACAGTGTAAATTTTACTGCATTAATTGTATATTTTAATGCATCACAATATAAATTTTACTGCATTAAATTATGTATTTTACTAGCATCACATTGTAAATTTTACTGCATTAAATTGTATATTTTACTGCATCACATTGTAAATTTTACTGCATTAAATTGTATATTTTACTAGCATCACATTGTAAATTTTACTGCATTAAATTGTATATTTTATTGCATCACATTGTAAATTTTAATGCATTAATTTGTATATTTTATTGCATCATATTGTAATTTTACTGCATTAATTTATATATTTTAATGCATCACATCGTAAATTTTACTGCATTAAATTGTATATTTTACTAGCATCATATTGTAAATTTTACTGCATTAAATTTTATATTTTACTGCAACAATTGTAAATTTTACTGCATTAAATTATATATTTTATTGCATCACAGTGTACAATTTACTGTGTTAAATTGTATATTTCACTTCATCAGTGTAAATTATACTGCATTAAATTGTATATTTTTCTGCATCACATTGTAAATTTAACTATATTAAATTGTATATTTTACTACATACTGCATTAAAATTATATATTTTAATGCATCATAGTGCAAATTTTACTGCATTAAATTATACTGTATTAAATTGTATATTTTATTGCATCACAGTGTAAATTTGAGTACATTAATATGTATATTTTACTGCATCAGATTGTAAATTTTACTACATCACAGTGTAAATTTTACTACCTTAGTTGTATATTTTAATGCATCACAATGTAAATTTTACTTCATTAAATTGTGTATTTTACTAGCATCACATTGTAAAATTTACTGCATTAAATTGTATATTTTACTGCATCACAGTGTAAATTTTACTGCATTAAATTATATATTTTAATGCATTACAGTGTAAATTTTACTGCATTAAATTGTATATTTTACTAGCATTCACAATGTAAATTTCACTGCATTGAATTGTATATTCTATTGCATCAATTATAATTTTTACTGCACTAAATTGTATATTTTACTGCATCATAGTGTAAAAATTACTGCATTAAGTTGTATATTTTACTTCATCAGTGTAAATTTTACTACATTAAATTATATACATTTCTGCATCACATTATAAATTTAACTACATTAAGTTGTATATTTTACTGCATCATAGTGCAAATTTTACTGCATTATATTATACTTCATTAAAATGTATATTTTATTGCTTCACAGTGTAAATTTTACTACATTAATATGTATATTTTACTGCATCAGATTGTAAATTTTACTACATCACAGTGTAAATTTTACTGCATTAATTGCATATATTTTAATTCATCAGTGTAAATTTTACTGCATTAAGTTATGTATTTTACTAGCATCACATTATAAATTTTATTGCATTAAATTGTATATGTTACTGCATCACATTGTATATTCTAATGCATTAAATTGTATATTTTACTGCATCACAGTGTAAATTTTACTGCATTAAATTGTATATTTTAATGCATTACAGTGTAAATTTTACTGCATTAAATTGTATATTTTACTAGCATCACAATGTAAATTTTACTGCATTGAATTTTATATTTTACTACATCAATTGTAAATTTTACTGCATTAAATTGTACTCATAGTGTAAAAATTACTGCATTAAGTTGTATATTTTACTTCATCAGTGTAAATTTTACTGCATTAAATTGTATACATTTTTGCATCAACATATTGTAAATATTTAAATACATAAAGATTGTATATTTTACTGGCATTAAGAGGTATATTTTTTTTTTTTTAACATTATCGTTAAATTTTTACTGCATTAAATTGTATATATTTCTGCATCACATTGTAAATTTAACTATATTAAGTTGTATATTTTACTACATATTGCATTAAAATTGTATATTTTACTGCATCATAGTGCAAATTTTACTGTATTAAATTGTATATTTTATTGCATCACAGTGTAAATTTTAGTACATTAATATGTATATTTTACTGCATCAGATTGTAAATTACTGCATTAAGTTATATATTTTACTTCATCGGTGTAAATTTTACTGCATTAAATTGTATACATTTCTGCATCACATTGTAAATTTAACTACATTAAGTTGTATATTTTACTACATACTGCATTAAAATTGTATATTTTACTGCATCATAGTGCATTAAAATTGTATATTTTACTGCATCACATTGTAAATTCATCATGTTCCTCCAAGTTGGGGTGAGCTTTTCTACTTACGTATGCTCTTAAACAAAGTCAGAGGTGCAACAGGTTGGGAGAGTTTTAAGGAGTATAATGACGTGGTGTATAATACTCATAAAGAAGCTTGCTTTGCGCGTGGTCTGTTGGATGGCGACAAGGAATACATCGATGGTTGATGTGTGCTAAAACACACATCTTTATAACCCCGTAAAACACTATTAATCAGACTAAAAATACTAAAATATAGATAATTATCTTGCAAATATGTTTGTTTGGTATTTTTATGTCTTGCAGGTAAAAATGATTGAAAACAATGCAAAAACGGGTACTTACGGGTTCGTCGCGATCAAGAGTGCCTATTATTTAAAATCAATACAAAGTCATGAAAAGTCCCCGAGCATGCCATCGGAAAGAGCACGAAAAAACGATTTCAACGGTGCCCTCAGATTTTATTGGGCCGACCCGTAACCCATTTTATGGGCCGGACCAGCCCAAGCTCAACTTAAGCCCAACATTAAGCCCAAAACAAATAATTATAAAAGTTAATTTGTAGAGGATGACGTCTGCATGATGTCATGGTCATGTGACTTGGAATTAATTCCTACCTTCACACGTGATGGCGCACTGAATTGAATTGGTAAATGGAAAGCCTCCATGTGGCAGGCTATTTCATTTCTAAAAATTTGCATTTCAAACTCAAGTTACAATTGATCTAACAGTGGAGAATTATTGCGTTCGTATGAAGCTTTCAAGAGGGACACGTGGAGCAAATTGACCGGCTGGATCAATTTCTTTTAGCTTTATAATCCGTATGACAACGTTGGTGGCCAATCATTGGCTAAATTGTTACCTAATGATGAGGATGAAATTTACAAAACTCACCTCTCTCTTAGCTATAAATATCACACGCCTCCCCTCATTTATAATCATATAGGAATTTAGTTTTTAGTTTAGTTGTTCTTATTTTTAGCTTATTAAAGTGTAGTTTTAGCTTATTTATGTTTTTTGAGCTTATTGTACTTGCTTATTTCGCAAGCTTATTGAGATGTTGTAATAAAAATGGTTTGAAGCTTATTGAAGATCTTGGTTTACTTATTTTTTTGCTTATTTGTTCTTTTTCCTTTTTCGTGCAAGCTTATTTAATAAGCTATGATCTCGTGCTTATTTACTCAGCTTATTATTCTCAGAAGTCCTTAAGAGCTTAGAGAATGACTCCTATAAGCTCTCCAAGCTCATTCGATTCATTCTAAAATGTTTTTAAGAACTTTTCAAAATAATAAGCTATAATAAGCTCGGATATAGCTTATTATTGTGCTTATATCGTTTTAGTGTTATTAGAAGCTCATATTTTCTGATAAAATAAGTTTCTAAATAGCTTATTTGGTTTTAGGTGAGCTTATATTGCTAAATCAATAATTAGTGAGCTTATTTGCTTATTCAATTAGAAATTTAAGAAGTTTAGATGCTTATAGCTTATTCTAAATCCTTGTTGCTGTTTTTCGTTGCTTTTTGATGTGGTTGAGTGCTTATTTCATTTGCGTATTAGCTTATTAAATAGTTTTGGTTAGATATCATTTTTAGCTTAAATCGTTTTAGCTTATTATTATGGTTTCTTGTTCTAGAGCTTATTCGGTATTTGAAGTGCTTATCTCGTTATGCTAATGCTATTTGCTTAGTCTCGTTTGCTTATTTAGCACTTATTTGATATTCGTCTAAGTTTTTGGAGTGATTAGTGCTTATATGATTTTGGTGGTTTAAGTTTTCAATTTTCTTATCTTGAATCACTCGTTGCTTTTAGTTGTTCGTTTAAATGAAATCGTGGCCTATTTCTGAGTTGTTAGCTTATTCGTGTGACAACTTATCGTATTTTCCTAGTTTATTCGTGTAGCTTTTCTAGTACTTATTGTTTGTGTATCATTGTGCTAATTGTTCACATGTATACTTAGTCGATTGGGCCTGAGGTTTAGGTTTATAAAATTTCATTTGGCCTGTTTTGATAGCTGGACCACGACTAGTCTGTTGGGCCTCACTAGTTAAGTTTGGTTTGTTTAGAATTAAAATTGGGCTTACGTTGTTAGTTCGATCTGGGCCTGCGTTTGGAAGAAATTTACAAGTTATTTGTAAACTGTTTTATTCTCACAGTTTGTTTAATTTTGTTGCTTTTGGTACCGGTCAACTCATGAGTCGTGGAGCTTAAGGGTTTATTTAGCTAGACCGAATTTGATTATTTTCTTTAGCTAAATAAATCGGGTGGTATTCGTGTAATTGCGGCTTTTCAATTCGGTTCCATTTTCTATCCTTTTTCAATTAATTAGTATAGCTTAGTATAAAATGTTTTGTTTTGCTTATTTGATCAATATGGGTAGCGAGTAGTTTAATTAGTGCTTGTTAAGTGAAATTGTGAGTTAAAAATTAAGTGTGGATTTAAAAAAGGTTTAATTAATTAATAATCTTTGATTATTTAGATTTTTAGTTTGAATGTTTTGAAGGGCAAAAGCCGGAGAAATAGTCAAACTACACATCTAGTAATTAATATCTTTTTGAGAGATTTTTGTCAAAATAAACCAACGTTGTGAGATAATTATCTTTTCAAAGGAAATTAATTCGTTAATAGACATTAATTCACACTTAATGAACTTTTCACATCACTTAGCAAGCATATCTTTTTATATAGTTCTTTTCATTTAATTGCTTTTCTTATTTGTTAATTAGTATAATCTAGTTTAGTATTATTTTATATTTAGTTCAAAACCAAAACCAAAATATTTGTCATTCAAGCATCAAACAAAACATTAACATGGATTTCAATTCATCTCTCACCGAGAAAATGACACTCGGAAGATAGACTATTACTTTTCCTAAAGTAATTTTCTTATCTAACGGAAAATACTATATATTATTACGATACGCGTTTATACGTTTATCAATGGTATAATATAAGCGAGTGAATGGGGAATGGGAGAATACCTCAGAAAGCATTTTGTGATCGTATCAGAAACTATGTCACGACCTGAAGTTGTATGGGAAAAAACATGGCGTTTGTTAGCCAAAGATGTGTTAGAAATTGAAAGGAAGAAGAGAAATCATCCAGGTATGACACATTTTCTAATTATCCACACAAACCTGTTTTCTTTAATTTTACTAAAATAACTCTACATTTATACTTTATGATTTATGATTATTGTATACAGAACTTGAACTATCGGATACGCAAAGGTACAATATATGTTTAACAAATATTGAGGATGCTTTGCTAAGCAATTCAAAGAGTCTGAAGAATATTGTTAATATGCCTTATCCCGATGCTCAGTTCACAATGGAAAATTACAACAGGTGGATTTATGATGAGCTTAATTACAAAATTCTATAACTGATTAACCAGCATAAAGCACTATATAAAAGTTTGACACTTAGGCAAAAAGGTATATATTAAAGAATAATAGATGCTTGCCAAAATAACAAAGGAGGGAAGTTTTTCGTCTATGGTTATGGAGGTACAGGCAAGGCTTTTTTGTACAAAACGTTGACAGCTGCGTTAAGGTCAAAAGGTCACATCGTTTTAAACGTTGCATCAAGTGGAATTGCTGCGCTGTTGCTTGATGGTGGAAGAATATCACACTCTCGGTTTGTTATTCCTATAAATATTATGGAGGATTCTTTGTGTACTATTACTGCAGATAGTGATCTTGCGGATTTGATTCATGAAACAAAGTTAATAATATGGGACGAAGCACCAATGGTTCATAGACATTGTTTTGAAGCCTTTGATAGAACTTTAAGAGACATAGCTACATGTACTTACAACAACTTTTCTGATAAAGTATTTGGTGGAAAAGTTATTGTTTTTGGTGGTGACTTTCGCAAAATTTTACCCGTGATACCAAATGGCACAAGACAAGATGATGTCTACGCTTCGCTAAACAAGTCTTATTTATGGGATCATTGCATTGTACTTAAGCTTACGGAGAACATGCGTCTTCGTGTTGGTTGCAATCCTGGAGATGCAGATTCAATTAAAGAGTTTGTTGAATGGATTTTGAGTGTTGGTGATGAGAAAATAGGTGGCAAGAATGATGGTCATGCTAAAGTTGAATTTCCTGAAGATATGCTCATACCTGATTCTGATGATCATATAGAAACTATTATAAAGGAAACTTATGAGAATTGGCAGCAACAACTTTGGGATCCAACTTATTTCCAAGATAGAGTTATCCTTGCACCAACACACGAAGAAGTTGACAAAGTAAATGCAAGAATGATGTCCAAATTGCATGGTAGAGAGACGATTTATTATAGGTCTGACACAGTTTCAGATATAGATGTTGATTTCAACTATAATAAATCATTGTACTCCACTGAATTTTTAAATACAATCAGGATGTCAGGAATTCCAAACCATAAATTAGCTTTGAAGGTTGGTGCTCCCGTTATGTGTTTAAGAAACATTGATCAAAGTAGTAGACTGTGTAACGGAACAAGGTTACAAGTCCTCAAGATGGGAATCAACAACATAGAGGCAAATATTATATCATGAGGAAAGGTTGGAGATGTATGCTCTATTCCAAGAATGAATATATCCTCGTCTGATAAGAAAATGCCTTTTCAGCTAAATAGAAGACAATTCCCGGTATCTGTTTGTTTTGCAATGACAATAAACAAGAGTCAAGGTCAAACATTATCAAAGGTTGGTCTTTATTTGGAACGATTGGTGTTTTCTCATGGTTAACTTTATGTCGCCGTTTCGAGAGTCGAAAGCAAAAAAGGTATTAAGGTTTTGTGTTGCGACAAGGATGGTAAATACACCAATTGTACAACAAACGTTGTGTATCGTGAAGTTCTTCACCGTTTATGAATTTATAACAATTTATTAAATACTTTTCCATATGTATTTGTATCATACACATTTTCTATCATTAAATCTTATTTTAATTTTTTTTCATTCTTGCTTCTCCCATATAACAATGATACATCTAATATGTTTTTAAAAGTTTATCCCTTATTTAAAATCTAAAGACACATCAATGATAACTTACACACTATTATTATTTATTGTTATGTTTAATTTGAGATTCACAATTATTACTTATAAGACATTGGTTTACCTTAAAAATGTAATTAACTTTAAAGATATAAAATATAATATGTTAATAAAATATTATATTCATTAATTTTTTAGAGCTAGCCGCCCTTGAGGCGGGCTTTAAAGCCAGTTTATATATATATATATATATATATTATATATATATATATATATATATATATATATATATATATTATATATATATATATATATATATATATATATATATATATATATATATATATATACGAACTGTTTTGAGTATTCTGTTGAGATTCAAAATTTTATAAATTTTGGAAGTATTTTTATATAATAGTACATTTCATAAGGAATCCAAGCATATAAAGAACTCAAAAAATGAAGTTATAACGAAGAAGTTATGATATTTACAAGATTACGATAATTAATGTTGGAACTAAAGATAAATTCCACATTTTGATGTAATAATAGAATATACATAGATTTAGGATCAATGTGCATAGAAAGAAATAGTGCAGGGACTACTATTGTATTTATAGTATACTTAGTTACATCTCTAAGTATAAATATTAAATAAGGCATTAGGCCACATAATGTAATTCTCCACACCAAGTCAGTTGTATCAATATCAATTAATTAAAAGGCAAGTTAGGTAATTTCTTTTTCTAGAAACACACACACTATTACACCTTGATCTTCACACACTAGTTATCAATCAAGATCTTTGTGTTTAATAATTTAATATATAAAAGTGTTTTTATAAAAGTAGTTTTATAAAAACTGGCATTGTTTTAGATCTGGTAAAAATATATGGATATTTTATGATGATAGTACATGTTATGAGGATTCCAAGCATATAAGAAACTCAAAAAAGAAGCTATAACGAAGGAGATACGATTTTCGTAAGATTTAAAGTTATAAAAATAGTTTTATAAACACATTTTGAATTTACCGTTTTGACTCAAATTTTTAGAAAAACAGTGAGTATTTTATTTGAATAGATTATCTCGTCGCGATTTCATACATATAAAGAACAAGCGAAACGGAGTTAAAACGAGTGAGGTATGAGTTTTTAAAGATTTCAGATAAATAGAAATTACAAAAACTAATTTATTTTTATAAACAATATTCTTAATTTTTATAAAAATAAAACAATCTGATAGAAACTTAAAATATGGTTTACGAGTATTTTCGGGTCCATTTAGACTATAAAAACGTTAAAAAATATTAAAGTAACATTTATATAATATTTATATACGTTTTTAACTTTATAAATATTATTTTATAAAACAATAAACCATTTATGTAATATCATTATATAAATAATGAAAATATTAAAATCATGTATTATTAACAAGTAATCAATTGTCGGACAAAGATAATATTTTATTTTACGGATGCATATACGTAGACATTTATTTAACGAATACGATTTAAATATTGTTTTGACTTTTTAAATTAAACAAAAACTATTAAGTGGTGATGTAACTTTATAAACTGATATGTTGTATTTATATTAAATACATTATACTTATACAGCCTATAATTAATTAGGTTGCATTCCGGATCGTTTGAGACGATTACTTTGTTGATTTTGCGATAATCACTACATTCACTTGAGGTGAGTTTATAGCCCCTCTTTCACTTGTTTTACATTACTTTACAAATCTCGGGGGAGAATACATGCTCGTTACAACTTTTCATTACAACTTGTTTACATACTTGTTTACATACTCATACTTATACTCATTTACAAACTCGGTTACTTGAATTATGTCA
>BQNB010059388.1:0-37352 GCA_026074375.1 Tanacetum coccineum
TTTTGTTCATCCGAATCACTTTTCACCACCAGGAAATCATCTTGTTCATAAAAAAAAGTTTTAATCTCGGATATCGATGACACATACATGGCAGCTATAATGGAAGAGCATCGAGCAAGTATGCAAACTTACCACAAAGTCCATAAAGAGACGGTGAGATTTGAACTTATGATGGAAATTGTGTAGCAAAGTATGGAGATGGATATATGGGAGATAAAAGAAAATTTGGCTGAAAGACGGGAACAAATGCGTATTTACGAAGAGGATAAGAGGCGTGAAGAATAGAATCAAAAGATTGAAGAAGATAAGAGGCGTGAAGAATGGAATCAAAAGATTGAAGAGGTGATAAACCTAATTCAGTCTTTCATTCAAAATCCCATATCTCCTGTTGAAACGCCTCAAACAGTTACAACCAAAGTATCCTCAAAACCGATTCAAAACACCCTACTCTTTGAAGAAATTAGTGGACGAAGTTTCCATAGCGACGAGGTGGAGAAGGAGGTGAAAGACATCGGTTTTAAAGGTGCTCTTGTCACATTTTCAAAAGTTGTTGATGGATATGGTGGGGAAAACCTACCACAAACAGACAACATACTTAAGAATTTGAATTCAGAAGACATTAGCACGTGCATTGGATCTCCGAAATCAGCAAACAACCAAGAGAACAGGGTCATGATTAGGGCAGGAGATCAATCACGTGTAACGGAGAAGGATGTGACCTCTCATGGTCTATGAAAACAACAATCGGGTGGACTGATTTTTGGTGCAGAAGTGGAAATTCCTGTTGGGTTTGATTTAATGACTTTTGAGGGGCTTCATTGTGATCTAAGCAGGGGACACGAAAGAAGGACATGGAATCCAGGGATCAATTACCATCAATAAGGAAGAAACATTTTGAGTGGGCTGATAAATAATGTGTCCCAACATTTTGAGCTTCTTGCTTACCGACACGCGAAGAGAATAGTTTAAAGGAGAGTTTGGGATCCCAAAATTATACCAGGCAACATTTTAAAACAACACCTTGAGGACAATGTGTTTTTTAAGGCGGGAGTATTGATAAGAACCTTCATAGTAGTTCCTTATTAACATTTACTAGTTTCCTTTATTATATTTCTTAGTCAACAGATTATTAATATTTAATAGTTTCATTTATTATAATTTCTTTGTAAACAAATTAAGTCCATGACATCTTTTATTATAAATAGGGCATTAGGATTGTAATTCTTATTATGTTGAATGATAATGAATATTGATTTTCTAATTAATTGGGAGGTCGGTTTATCTCATTAATATAAACCATCGGAAGATCGGTTTATCCCATTAACATAAGCCATCTATCTTGTTTATTTTCTTCTCTTTGTTCTATTATGATTCGGTTCGTATAACATTTTATATTGATTTCCAAAGTAAGCTATTTAAATTGAATATAAAGGAAATCAAGAAACATAATCACCCTTATAACAATTATATTCATATAAAATTTGCATTCTATATGCTTTATGTACATGAAACATATATTGCCGAATCATACAAAATATTCTTGCAAGTGGCCGGATTGACCTTCAGTTCTAAAGTTACCTAGTACATAATACATAAATAAACTCAATCGTCATAAACAAGAAGATGAAGATTGATGCATAAGTAACTTGTACATGAACATGCAATACTTCATGTATCGACACCCTGAGCATTAAAAATATATCGTTGCTGGGACAGAAAATTATGCTGATGCATCAAAATGAAGTAAAGCATTCATGTTCTGATGAGTTCGAGTCATCACAAGGTGTGTGGTTGTGTCGACCTTCATAAGTAGTGATTACCATTCTACAATCTTCCGATAATCTCTCTACCCTTTTCTTCACACGACAATTACTGTGTGTACAACGATAGTAACTTCTGCTAGTTCATGATAAACGAACGAGAAGGATTAAGAACAGATATACGCATATCATATAGCATTCTGGTGAATTGAACTATAAGCATTACAAAGAACTAAAAAATGCAACTTACTAATGTCTATTCTCCATTTAAAATAGTTTGTGGCATCTCAACTATCGGTATTTGGGGGAGTCTGAAACTCTCTTAAAGGTAATTTAAACGTTTTAAGTTTATAATCTTCACTTATAGTTCGTCTAATAAATAATTACCAATCAAAAGTATAAGAAGAAATCATATACTATGATTTTTTTTCTCCTACCAAAACGACAACTGTTTTCTAGTTTAAATTCAAACCCTAGTAAACAAAAAACTTAAGCCATTTTGTTCAATGCTCAGATATCACAAACTATGGAAGCAAAAGTGTTGCATAATTTTTGTTTTCTCGGACCAATATGATACAAAACTTAAATACAATTAATATTGTAGCAATTCTTTAATTAATATAGACATGCAGGAAACTACAGGCACTTTTTTGTAGCGAACATGATAAAGACCAACCTTTACATATCTTGAAAAGGAAGTGAATATGTATGTAATTATTACATTGTTATTGAAGCAAACGATAGTTAGATTTGAGCCCTTTTTATGTCCAAAAAGAAACCTTTTCATCTTAAAAAGTTCATACCAATATATAAAGGCATAACATCATTAGATAATTACAAATGAAGAAAGCTGGAAATTGCTGTATTTCTAAGTTTTACCTATCACTAATGAGATATAGCAAATAAAATTAATTAGTTTTCAGTGAATTCACTGAATACAGTACTTGATCTTAGGTGAAACGAAACAAATGCATGTATGAACTATTTAACTCTATCACTAACACCATCTATGGTCTAACTAAAACCCTTAAATGTACTCGCTTAGTATAGTATAGGTTTAATAGTATTCGCTTAGTACTGTTAAAAAAACTATTTGAAGACCGGCCTGTGAGATCACATCCAACGGATGAAAATATTGTGAATGAGTTTGTTAACTAATGTATTCCTAATGATTTTGTAATATTTTAACTTTTGAATGTCGTGAGCAACTAAACAAGGTTGTGCAAAAACAAGACACATTCCACAAATCAGTTACCGTGTATGTAATAAGCAAGACTTGCTTAAGATAATCTTTCTACAAAAAACAGTCTTAGTGCTACACCAAATGGTTTATTTGCGAGGATCGAAAATGCCTCATCAAAATAACCATATGTATAGGGTGAATCAACATAAGTTACCATATAGGAAGGGAATATGCTAATTACTAGCTAGCCGATAGAAAAAGTTAGTGAAAAGCTTTATATTAGCTCTTAGGATCAGTTATGACTGTTACTAACATAGTTATAAGGTTGTGCCCATCACAAGGGATTACATTAACCTGGGCATGTCGTGTCTTGGAGTTTTATTCTTTTTCTCTTCTGCAAATCCGTCAATTTTATTCAAGTAATAATTGGGGTGCAATTTCTTTAGGTCCATTTGTTCTTTGATATTCCTTTTACTGTTGTTTGTACTATTATATAAGGATGAGGGAACCTTTTTGTTTGTCCAGCAATAACTTGAACCATTACCTTGAAATGGTGTGATCATTAAGCTATCACTTTGGTCTGTGTACTAGTTTGTTTCATACGGAGTACATGTATAACATAGTCCACATTTTATATAAAACTGATTGAAGCTAATCAATAATCACATATGATCTAGTGAATTGCACACTATAATTAACTGCTTGATTGTGAACTAAAAACAACTAA
This sequence comes from Tanacetum coccineum, assembly GCA_026074375.1. NCBI lineage: Eukaryota > Viridiplantae > Streptophyta > Magnoliopsida > Asterales > Asteraceae > Tanacetum > Tanacetum coccineum. The sequence goes on from BQNB010059388.1 coordinate 3,671, forward strand.
TACAAATAACCATGTTGATGATTTATCTTTTAAAGGATTAGACATGAGAACTTATTAAAGTACTTGAATAAATTTTAAATACCAAAGATCTACTACGTAACTTATTCCACCTTAATGTTTCCTTTTGTACAAGTGAAGGTTACAAAATCAAAATCATTTTGGTCGGATCCTTCAACATCAATTCAAAATTTAATATATGAAACAAAAGTAGCATGGAGACTAAGTTAATTAGTACCTGGGATGAAGGCTATTTTTGACAACTTTCTGACCATATTTCCTCCATTTATAGCCATCATCAAGAACATCAACATCACTCCTTGTCTGAAAGCAGAATCTTGGTTCTCTTAGCTTTCTCCTCATTTTCATCCTACCCTTTTCAGGGTTTGATGGACTCCTCCACCTTTCCATTCAAATCAATGAAAAAAAAAGTTAGACTTTTTACTGTTTGATTTGGTGGGCATGGCTTCTGAACATACAAATGGATTTATGTTATCATTAGGTATCAGTATTCCTGTTCTTCCCCATATAACATACTGACAACTTACAAAGAGATTGAGAGATGCTTTAAAGTTTGCTTTATGTAGAAATCTATTGCAAATATATTTAGCTAGATCTTGTTAGAATCTGACTGGGGAAGCACAAAGAGAAGCTTCTCTCTCTACCTTATGATGTCTCTTTTTCTCTCTCACGCACACAAAGAAAGGAGGGTGAAAACATAAACTCATATCTTACATGATTTCCACTTATAAATACTAGTGGAATACTTGAATCCACCATCAAGGTAAAACTTTTGTTGTTTGTCTAAGGAAATACTTATGATAATCTCCTAGAAATCTCCATCCATGCATTGATCCAAACTTTGAAGCTCATTTTGTTTAAGTGAATTTAGAAGCTCACACTATACTAATATAAAAATAAATCGAGATTAACACACACGGAAAGTAACTTCTTCATAACAAGTGATATGAAATCGATTATTCACCGATCTTATGCATTAATAAATTTTAAAAGTAACTCATATGACCTTCCAAGGTCGCATGCTAACCCTAACTGTGAAAATGTAATTTCTTGAAACCCTTTCTTATTTAGGTTATCATGTGACCATATTACAAGGATTACGGGGTAATAGTTAAAAAAATAAACAATAATATTAGGTTAGATAGAAACCATGAACTGTGATCATCTGTGCATTTTTCTTCATTACCAAGCTTTGGATCCATGCTTCCCACCTATATATTCATAAGAAAAGAGTTTGAGTTTATGTATAGAGTTGACAACACATACCAAGAACAAGCAAGAAGGACCAAAGATAAAAAAAGTAAATAACTTTATTTAAGGCTATTTAAGAACCACCACCAATTGACGTAGAAGTCACTTGACCTCTCACAAGAGGTGAAGGTTCCAACCTCGTTAACTACATATTTGGAAGTGGCTAGAGAAGGGTCAGAAACAGTCACAGATACCCGGTTAGGCCGCATACATCTAAGTCGACTCGCCACTCCCGGGTAACCTGAAGGAAAGCCTCATTTTTCTAGATCTCTAGAAGTTATGATTTGATGAACTTAGTCACATGAAACAGCCTCGTGTAATCAAATCATTTTCTCAATCTTAGATCGCTTATAGAAGTAGGAAAATTTGTCCGGTTTGGACAGAGCGTGTAACTGCATATAGTCTCTCTAGAGCTTCTAATAAAATAACAGCCGTTAAAAAAGCCTCATATTAATAGGACTCTACCTGTTCTTTATTATGCCAAGACTCTTGATGATTGATGGTTGCTTCAGTGTTAAAACCCGCGGCTGCGGTGGAGCTAGTGGTGGTGGTAGCTGTGGTGGTGTGGAGTGGTGTTTGAGATAAGTGAGGAAGAGATAAAGATGGAGGTAAGAATCTCAAAACCTGTTGGTTATGATGATGATGATGATCATGGTGATGGTGTTGTTGATCTTGAAAATGAGTGAAACTCATATGATCATGGATAGGGTTTGGAAATGAAGAAACTTGTAGATCAAAGTTGGCTAACCCTCTTTCAGATCCTTCCATATTTCTTGATTTCTATAATTGTACAAAATATCCTGAGTTTCTACTATATAATACTACTACTACAAACTTTAAGTTTTCTTATATGTAGGGTTTGTATATGTAGTGCACGTGTCCGTACAAATGTTTATGTGTTTTAGGGGTGGGTGAGGAATGGAGTGAGGGAGTTAATGTTATGACAAATATGTTCTATGAAAAATATGGAAAATATGAAAAATAAGTGAAGGCTCAGTGGGGGTTGGGGTAATTTTGGGAGACTATGAAAAATATGTTCTATGAGTCAACATGTAAACACTAGATGAACTGGAATGGAATGTTAGTAACAAGATTATTCCTTTCTTCAATTCTCATTATATATATATATATATATATATATATATATATATATATATATATATATATATATATATATATATACTATATTAGAGTTAAAACGCTGCCGTTTTGGCAGCGTCGCTACAGTACCCGGCCCAATGGGCTCCCATTTTTGGGCCGGCCCATTTGGCATTTTTTTTAGGCAATGTAAAAAAAACCGCTCGGCATAAAATAGAAAAAAAAATACAAAAATATTGACTTATTCAGATAAAAAAATACTCGCGACATGAGGCCCAACACATAAGCCCATATAAAAAAGAAACTATTAAACATGAGACCGAAAAAATAAACCCGCACAAATAAAAAATAGAAAAGAATAAAAATAAAATTTTAACGCAAAATTTAACCCGCACTATTAAACATGAGACCGAAAAAATAAACCCGCACAAAATACAATAAAAAAACGCCTTGCAGTAACGCGCGATTCTCATTTAAAGCCTATGTTCCCATAAAATTATATTAAAAAAAAACCCGTATAGCCAAAAAAATAAACCTTTAAACATAAGCCCAACACATAAGCCAATATAAGAAAAAAAAACTATTAAACATGAGGCCGAAAATATAAAACCGCACAAAATAAAAAAAATTAAAATAATAATGCCTCGCGTAGAATAAAACGACGTAGTTTTGTTCCACACGCTACAGTGCTCGGCCCTTTGGGCTCCCAATTTGGGCCAACCCATTTGGCTTTTCTTTTTTTTTACGCAATGTAAAAAAAACCGCTCTGCACAAAATAAAAAAAAATTACAAAAATATTGACTTATTAAGATAAAAAAAATACCTGCGACATGAGGCCCAACACATAAGCCCATATATAAAAAAACAAACTATTAAACATGAGATCGAAAAAATAACTAAAAAAAGAAACTTTTAAATATGAGCCCACACATAAGCCCATATAAGAAAAAAAAAACAAATTATTAAACATGAGGCCGAAAAAATAAAACCACACAAAATAAAAATAAAAATAATAATAATGCCTCACAACTACACGAAAAAAATTAACGACCCGCAGCAACGCACGGGTAATCATGATTGTTTTTGTCAAATGTATTTTGTATGAAGGTACGTAAGTGTTGTCTATGCAATGTACGTTGGAATTTTAGTAACACCAAAGTTTATCAAATACATATCCAATACTTAATTTGTTTTAACTTAAACAACACTTAAATAAAAATATGACTTCATGGTAATATTTGATTAGTTACATTTACTATACTTTTTATAACAATATAAAAAAATTTCTAAAAAACAAACACGGATATCACGTTTCTCAAATCCCTTTAGTGTAACTATTTCTTAAGTAACAACTAGATTAATTAAGAGACCCAGTGATCAGCTAGAAACAAGAAACGAATTACGTACATGCTACAAGGTGAAGAATAGAACGTTATATGAACAACCAAATTGTTCTATCCAGCATCTACTAAAACGACACTCTCTCCATCCTAAATTGTTTACCGGCAAACTCATAGTGTAAAGAATACATAATTATACTTCTTCTTTCTTACTTTTTACAGAATAAAAGTTTTACCCTAAAACTTTTTAGTTACTGCTTTATTAAATTGAGACAATACGAAATGAAAATGTGTACAATAATATTCGGACGAAGGCATGAATGGTAACCTATATCCATTAACTATCCAGTTAGACAAACAAAACATAATATAGCTTAGATTTTAGGTCTTTCATGGCGTTTGGGAGAAAAAATTCATATAAAACAGCAAAGCAATAAAATTGTAAATTAGACCATCTTGTAAAAGGAGGGACGGAGAGGCGATGTCGGATTAACTTTGTCCGTCAAACAAATAGATATTTTGGTTAAATTACAAAAAAAACTGACACCAAAAGACAGAGATGAGCACAAGGAATCAGCAATACAACTAGTTTAAACACACTTGGAGGAACAAAATTCAACTCACAAATAGGAGTCACTCAAAAGAGGAGTTTATTACTTTTCATGTTCTGCCATACATACTAGTTTTCAACCTTATAAAGGCTCAATAACATTCATTACAAAGTGACTCATTGCTTTCCATCTACCCATGCTTTTATTATTGAAAAAAAACTCTCAAAGTTATTTAAAATAAAAGAAACTAACAAGTTTCTGCATTCAAGTCTCCTCCAGCCAAATATCTTATTGCTTGGTAAATATCTTATTGCTTGGTCAATCTTCTGCTATTAAACTAACATTGTCCTTCCCCCTTGTTGAGAAAAAACTCGTCCTCGAGTGTAACTCATTTTCTTCATGAAATGGAGACAAGTCTTTAACATTGAAGGTCGCTGAAACACCATAATGCCCGGGTAACTCCACCTTATAAGCATTATTCCGCGTGCATTGCACAATTCTGAATGGACCATCTACTCTTTGCTTGAGTTTAGCGTTCCGTCCAGGGAAACGTTCTTTACTCATATGAATCCACACAAGATCACCTACTTTGAAACTTGCGAACTTTCTGTGTTTGTTTGCTTGTTTCGCGTACTTCTGATTTTGCTTTTCAATTTTCCCTCTCACTTGTTCATGAGCGATTGTAAGCAAACTCAGCTTGAGGTAACACAAGATCCCACTTTCGTATATTTTCACCCACAAGGCACCTTAATAAATTTCCAAGACTTCGGTTCACCGCTTCTGTTTGGCCATCTGTTTGCGGGTGATACACGGAACTAAACTGTAACTTTGTACCCAACTTTCGCCAAAGGGTTTGCCAAAAATGACCGACAAACTTTGGATCCCGATCACTAGTAATTGTCTTTGGGACACCATGAAATCTCACTACTTCCTTAAAATATAAATCGGCAACATTAGTTGCATCCATCGTCTTAGAACAAGGAACAAAATGTGCCATTTTTGAAAACCGATCAACTACTACCATGACTGAATCTTTCTTTCGTTGAGTTTGGGGAAACCCAACGACAAAGTCCATGCTCACATCTTACCAAGGAGATATAGGGACGGGCAATGGCGTATAGAGTCCCGTATTTTGTGAAGTTGATTTCGCAAGATGGCATGTGCGACACCTCAAGATGTATTGGCTGATATCTTTCATCATTTTTGGCCAAAAGTAATAGTCCTTGAGTAGAGCAGCCGTCTTGTCTCTCCCAAAATGACCACTAAGTCCACCTTCATGAGCTTCTTTAATGATTTCCAATCGAAGTGAGCAATCATGAATGCACAACTGATTTCCACGACAGAGAAAACCATCATGAAATATAAATTCTTTGCACGGGCTGTTGGAACATTGATTGATTATCTTGCTCAAAGACTTATCTTCTTTGTATAACTCTTAATTGTTTCAAAACCATGAACGTTAACTTGCATTGTGGATAAAGAGGAACATCTTCTACTTAAAACATCTACTACTTTATTTGTAACACCACTTTTATTCTTAATGTGAAATGTATAAGCTTGCAAAAATTCAACCCAACTAGCGTGCCTTGGTTTGAGCTTGTGTTGACCATTTATGTATGTTAATGCCTCATGATCATAATGTAGAATGAACTCTTTTGAGATGAGATAGTGCCTCCAATGTTCAAGAGCTCGCACAATAGCATAAAACTCCTTTTTGTAAGTTGTATACTTTTGTCTAGCTTAGAACAGTTTCTCGCTAAAAAAAGCAATAGGGCAGTTATCTTGGCTTAGAACACCACCTATGCCAACACCTGATGCATCACAATCTAGCTCAAAAACATTCTCAAAGTTAGGCAAAGCTAGAACAAGAGCCTCAATCAATTTAGCCTTGACTAATTCAAAACTCGCTTGAGCCTCTTTTGTCCATTTGAAAGTACCGCCTTTCAAACACTCGGTAATAGGTGACACGATAGTGCTGAAATTTCGTATGAATCTATGATAAAATAAAGCCCACCCGTGAAGCCTACGTAATTTATAAATGGAGGTGTGAGATGGCTCAAGACATAAATTGCGTCCTACTTTGGTTGAATCGACATGAGTTCCCTCTTTTGTACTGAAGATAACCGAGAAACACCAACTCCTGATATACATAAACACACACTTTCAAGTTGACATAAATTTATTTTATGGTCCAATACTTCAAAGAATTTTGCTATAGCCCCCCCCCCCCAACCCCCCCCCCCCCCCCACCCCCACCCCAAACCCACCCCCCCCCCCCCACACCCGCACCCCCCCACCCCACCCCCCACCCCCCCACCCCCCCCCCCCCCCCCCCCCCCCCCCCCCCCCCCCCACACACACACCCCCCCCCCCCCCCCCCCCACCCACACCCCCCCCCCCCCCCCCCCCCCACCCCCCCCCCCCCCCCCCCCCCTCCCCCCCCACCCACACCCCCCCCCCACCCACCCTCCCCCCCCCCCCCCCCCCCCCCACCCCCACCCCCCCCCCCACACCCCCCCCCCCCCCCCCCCCCCCCCCCCCCCCCCCCCCCCCCCCCCCCCCCGCTGATAATCGACAAAAAACCGTTAGAGTTCAGTGTTAGCAATAAAGTACTACTCGGAGTATCGCCTTGGAAAGGCGTAGTACATTTTGGCAAGGGAAGCAAGCTTTCACTGAGATACATAGGACCGTTCGAGATTGTCAAATGAGTCGGTCCTGTAGCTTATCGATTGCGTTTACCGCAAGAACTCGTAGGCATTCACGACATGTTTCACGTGTCAAACCTAAAAAAAATCCTGGCAAACGTAAATCTGCACGTACCACTAGAAGAAATCAAGATTGACAACGGACTACATTTTATTGAGGATCCAATTGAGATCATGGATCGCGAGGTCAAGAAACTAAAGCAAAGTCGCATTCCCATGGTGAAAGTTCATTGGAACCCCTGACAAGGACCATAATTTACTTGGGAACGAGAAGACGAGATGAAGCACAAGCATACGCAACTGTTCGAGAGCGCTACATCTTAGGCCGAGAAATTGAAATTTCGGGACGAAATTTTCCTTTAACAGGGGAATACTGTGACAACTGTCTATTTTGAGGTCAGTAACCGATAGCAAACATACGGCATTTTTGACTCCATTAAATTTTTGTTGAGTCACTTTCTAAATGGTCCTATCATTTTATGAACTAAACATTCAATTCCTAGGAACCCTAGTTATACGAACGCACCTTCGACCTATGATCATAGTTAACGGTCTTGACGATCAACGATATGCTCAAAGGTCATTAGGACAATGTCAATAACCATTAATAAACATAATTCATTCACTTTTTTGAACTTATGTCACTTCGTTCATTATAACTTGCAAGTTTCCAGGTAAACCTGATATTGCGTAAATTCTTACGTTTTTGCACTTATGCTTCTTATAACGGACTTAAAACACTTCAATATGACCTACGTGTATAAATTAACTCTTAACCAACATTACTTAACACATTTTACATTTAACCTACAATATACTACAAATTTTACTCATAACTACACCTTTTTACACAAAACCTTACATTTTATCATACAACATACTACCTACACTTAATGTATATATACAAAATGAATTTAAATACCAAAAATTAGTTTTCAGGACCTCCTTGAGACCCAAAAAACGTGAACCTTGTCCCTCCATGCCTCCCTCCTCCTCCAATTACAATGCAAGCTTACTTACACACTCATATTACCCCTACACTCAACCACCCTTCACACTTAATAATTTTTCACTCTTTTTTTTGTCACATACACTCCTCTCTCTCTCAAAAATCTGCATATCTCCTTCTCCTCTCTTAAATATTCAGCCACCATAAGGCCAACATCAACCACTACTCAAAAATCTTGTTTAACACAAGATCTACTCTAAAAAGGGCTTGTTTAATCATCTTTAACAAGTTACTTGGTTCTTTTTTCACTCAAAGCACCATCATGTAAAGTTGAATCATCTCAGCCTCATCTTCATATTGTCATTCACTTGGTGTTCTCATAGGTAAGGTAAGGGTACAAGACGGCTTGTACCTATCTTGTACCCAAAAAGTGCCTATTTTGGCTCAAAACACATGTTCATCCATTTTCTTTGGATCTAATCTATAAAATATATTAGCTACTGGATAAGTAGTGTTATAAGACTCTTAAAATGATGATACAATGATTATAAGATTTGTTTAGGTGCTTTGGGGATTCAAATGATAAAACTAGTAACAAAAACGTTCCTAAAACCATGATTTAGAGCTAGATCGGGTGTAAACTTGTACATGCAATGGTTTAAAAATATTGTAAGGTACCTACTAATTTTTTTTTATAAAAAGGTTATTTACATATTTATAAAATGAGTTCAAGAGTTAATTGGGTCGTGTTTGCATTTTGGGTTAGTGGTTTGACTTGTTTAGTCAAGGGGAAATTTCAATTAGCCCTCTACTTTATTTTTGTGTCATATTGATTGGAGCGTAATTTGATGATAAATAAATGTTTTGACATGATTACAGAGCCTAAAATCAATTACTTTGAGTCTAGTTTCCAGAAATGTAATCTTTGTAAAAACATGATGTCGTTTGGTTAGTAAAAGTTGCAAAATGGTGAAAGGTGTCAAATCTGCCTGAAAATCTCTTTTTAACCCTTGTACTAAAATGACCATAAATCATAAACCAGAATGGGTCTATCATTGAAACTGATATGGGAGACACTTGTAAGGGTTATTTAGAGTCTCCCATTAGACTAACTCATATAACTTTGATTTAGACCCTCTGATCATTTAAAATACTTTTATATGTTGAGATTTTGCTATTTTTGGAGTCGGGTATATATGGTCGGGTATAAGTCCTTAATAAATTTTAGGAAAATTCATGGACACACCTAAAACTTAGAATTTTGACCTGGAGCGGTAGCTTGACCACAAACTTTGGTTAACTTGGTCAAATAAATACTTAAAATGACAAGAAATTCAAGACAAATTAGTAGAATTTGTGCTTTGAGATAAAAGTGTCTTTTGAAACAAATGTGAACACACGACTTAACAAATGAACCTTAATATTGTCCGAGCATATCGTATAGGATCTAATTTGATATATTTATGTACCTTAGGTTGGAAGTAGAAGGTTGCGTATTCGTTTGGGTTGCCTGCTTAGTGTGGTTTGCCAAGAAGTCCTATTATCATTCTAACTTCTATGGTGAGTTTCTCACATTCCCTTTTTTACATGTTTTAAATGTTTTGGGGTGGAAAGCATGATGTGTCGTTTGTTATTCAATTACTTTTAAGTAATTAATCTTTTGAGCATATTTAAACTTGAACTTGTTTTGAACGTATGGAACTCTCTGATTTGAACTTGTTGAACTTTGGAAACGTGTTAAACTTTGAACTTGATTTGAACTTGTTGAAATTTGGAAACGTGTTGAACTTTGAACCTTGAACTTAATATGTATGTTGTGGTATGCTTGGAACCCGCCACTACTTTTAACTCACTTTCCCCCTCAATGGGATTGAGACGTTAGTACTTATGGATAATGCTATAAGGAGATTAGCCCCTCCTCACTCCCCACACAAGGGTGCATAGTACTAAGTGTTTGTGCCACACTATACAACTAGAACTTGATTGGATATTGGAACGGTTAGGCTGAATACGTTTAAGTAGTGCCACACAAAATCACTATAGCATACATATACATTGATTTGTTTTGGACTCTCAACTAATTTGGAAATTGATTTTGGTTGGGACAACAATTTTGATAACTTGCCATTGAGTTGGCAAACTATTATAGGACATTGGTATGTGTTTAATTACACATACCTTTTACCTTTAAAAACGAGCTAAATTAACCAAAAACGGACTTAAAATGCCAAGTTGACCGTTTTTATCATGCTTTTCAGGTGACATTCGTAAAGTGGAAACTTAGTGCATTGCAATTGGACATGTTCAAGATGTCTATTTTCTTTCAAGTTATTATCATTTGTACTTTTTAAACTTGTATTGGGAAATGTTGTAATTCGGATATTTTCCTTTTCATATTATTTATGTTATGGTGGTTTTATCTATTCATTTGTTGTGATGTTTATTATATGTTAACCTCGCAGTTCTGCTAAGGTGGGGTGTGACAGATGGTAAGCAAATTCCTAAAGGTTTAAGTATGCGGTTTATTTCAAAATAAAATCCAAACTATAACCCAAAATGATTCTTTTTATAAATACACCGAACATGAAACGAGGTCAACTAGTCGGGTGGTTGCATCATTAGACTAAATTAGACTTAACTTGATCAACTATGTTAATTCAGGGAGAGTATCATGTAACACTTAGTATAGTCATTATTTTAAACAAGTTAAAAGACTTTCCACTTTATTTAAGAAAAAGCATGTATAGGAATTATGTGCGCCGTACAATGATGTTTTAGTTGTCTCTAATTGATTTTAGTACATCATGTTATTTTTGATTGATCCATTATGTTCGGATTTGCTTTCGATCGGTTATGTCGTTATAGTGTCACACTGTCCATAAGCAACATTTCGTTATTATCGGACACCGGCACAGGTACAATATGTCATACTTTATAATCTTCGCGCGCTATTGATTCGTGAGTGAGTCACGACGTACACTTAACTATTTTCGTACCCTTACCCTGCATAAAATGAGGAGGACTCGTCGATAGATTCCGAGTCAGAGCCCGAGGCGAGCAGCAGGTGAACTACGTATGCACGACATGTAGAGACGTTTGTTCTTTCACTATTAGAGCTGCGTCGATCTATACTTTGGTGACGTCTCTGTCTTATTTCATCATACTAGTAAGCCAACCGTTTTGGCTGGCCAATGCTAAAAACAAGCCATTCATTGCTAGTTTTGCAAACTCCGTGTTCAGTGATTCATGATTTTGTTTTCTGAGCGACCTCAATGTTTAGTCAATGTTTCAAACAACATTAAGCCTTTTGCTCCAACTTCTTACCTTGATTCCTGACAGTTCTTGTTGATGAGATGTTACCTAACTGCTTAGGTTGCTAAGGCTTAGACCTTTGAAAATTCACTCGAGGATGGGTGAGGCTTGGATGTTCGGATGTGGATACTCAAACGACATGGATGCAACGCGACTATAGAGTGACTAGGGTTGAAAGCATAAATGCGCGATGTTTTGTCCTTACCCTACCGTGCGTATTTCAAACGACTATTTCTCATCCACTATGTGGGTTGACATCGTTTCTATCATGGGGAAAATGTTACTTAAACGTTTTGTTTTGAAGGAATTTGATGAGGACGATTACGTCATTAGTTTCCTTGGGAGAACTTCGCTTATGGAGTATTATCACTCTCGTTGTGCTGTGTTGTATTAATGACCATCGCATGGAAGATCTCCCCTTTTGTCGATAAATGGAATTGATACGAGAATAAGAATCTTATACTTGATACTGGTTAATTGTGTAACCATGATAACAATTTTTGTCCTGGCATTGTGTTTCGGAGATGGTACTTATTTGGACGAGTCGAAGTCGTTTGCTAACAAAACATGTACAAGTGAAGTACTTTTTGAACATTAATAATCTTATTTTTCCCTTTTGCGTACAAAAAAATGTTACCTTTTTCTTACATAAATTTTATGTGATAAAATTTATTACATGATTTCATTGTTAAATTTATTTTAACAATTTTTAAAACATAGATATAAGTTACGCGAAATGTACTTGGGTCAAAGATTTGAATAAAAAATGTTTTGTTCACTTGTAGAACCATGTCTCAAGGATGGAAACACGTGATATAAGCACATGAGCTGTAATGTACACTATAGTGACTCTCGCACCGTATTCTAAACCAATAAGTCTGATTACACCATTAGTCATCACAAGAACAACTTGCCAACCAACATGGTCACATAAATCGCTTCGTTTTATAATCACGGTCTTTGAGAATCCTTTTGAGATAAAAGGATTGATACGAGAACGAGAACATTATACTTGATACTGGGTAATTGTGTAACCATGATAACAAGTTTCGTCCTGGCGTTCGTGTTTAGGAGATGGTACTTATTTGGAGGAGTTGAAGTCCTTTGGTAATAAAACATGTAAAGGTGATATACTTTTTGAACACTTCTTTTTAAAAAACATGATGAACTAGTATTTTTCAATGGCTACATCGTTTAGCGTCAAAACTTATATATTATAAGGCACATGTAAACATCAAATTTCGTTGAATATTATTATTCAACCAACATTCGGAAAAATGTTTTTATTAAAAAATATAAATTTCTTTTCGACCGGTTTCATTGTGTTTAGTTATTATAACTTCAAATTTTTTAAAAACTTTATTACGACTCAAAATTTCAAAAATCATTATTTCGACTTCAACTTTTCTAAAAAAAATTAATAATGATAATTTTTTTATATTTTATTTTACTTGAATTACATTTTTGGTCAAAAACCTTTTTATTATGATTTATGTTGGGAAACCAACCTTGTTGTAAGTTACTATGAAATACAAACTTTTTGACAGACATATCTTTTTGGATGACAATTATTGTGGAAGTTTTGAAACTATATATGTGAAAACGTTTATCTTTTTCTCTATATAACTTTCGTCGCAACTGTGTTTGAATGAATGTTATTTCATTTTAAGCTGCATCATATAAATGCACGGTACTCGAACTATACTTTGGTCAATTTACTTACTCAACAAATATTGTGGACAAATTTAAAACCATGTCTCCAAGACGAAACACGCGCAACACATGAACGAATCTTGGACACCAATTATTGTACATCTGTATCTTACAAACCTAGAACGGATACGAGACTGAACCGCCCAAACCCTGTGCTAACTATCAAAGGAAATCACGACCAAGGGAACAATGGGAATCAGGCACGTGATAGTGCCTTCGACATAGGTACCGCTGAAGCTCAGCAAGATCCAAACGTCATGACGAGTACTTTTTCTTTCATCGATCATTTTCTACCGTAATATTCGATTCCGATGCCTATTTTAGTTTTATTTCTACCGACTTCTTTCCCTTGATTAACTCGAAACCTAGTGCTATAAACCCCGATTACAAAATTTAAATTTCTAACGGTCTAAAGTTAGAAACCAACAAGATTGTCCGCGGTTGTAGACTTGAGCTAGAAGGTCATACATTTTTATCGACTTGATCCCTTTCGGACACAGTAATTTCAACATAAGAACGTAGGAATTGATTGGTTGTCAAGGCCTAGAGCTAAGATAGTTTGTTATGAGAAAATAGTGTAAATTCCGTTATCCAACGGAGAAAATTTAGAAGTTCATGGAGAACGTCCCGAAGGGAACCTAAAACAATTAAAGACCATGAAAGTGAACGAGCCGAAACTCGAAGATATCCTTGTTGTACGTGATTTCACTGGCGTGTTTTCAGAAGATTTATCGAGTTTACCCCCATCTCGCGAAGTAGAGTTTCACATAGATCTTATTCCTGGAGCTATGCCTGTTGCAAAATGACCTTACCATTTGGCACCTACAGAAATGCGAGAACTGTCAAACCAACTCAAAAAGCTCCAAGACAAAGGTTTCATACGACCTAGTTCTTCGCCCTAGGTAGCACCGATGTTGTTTGTGAGAAAGAAGGATGGTTCGTTCCACATGTGTATAGACTATCGAGACCTGAACAAGCTGACTATCAAGAATCGCCATCCTCTTCCCAAGATTGATGACTTGTTTGATTAGCTGCAAGGGTCACGGTATTTTTCGAAAATAGACCTTCGATCCGGTTATCATCAATTGAGAGTACGCGAAGAAGATATTCCCAAAACTGCATTCAGGACGAGGCCGTATCTTGACAAGTTTGTCATTGTCTTTATTGATGACATCTTAATTTATTCAAATTCCAAAGAGGAACATGAGGTTCACCGGAGATTGATACTAGAGTTGCTTGAAAAAGAGAAACTGTTAGGAAATTTTTTAAAATGTGAATTTTAGCTACAAGAGGTTCGTTTTCTCAGACATGTAGTAAAGAGTGAAGGTATTCATGTGAATCCCAGCAAAATCGAAACAGTAAAGAACTGGAAGCCCCCGAAGACCCTAACCGAGATCTGTAGGATCCCTAGATCATTCCATGGATGAAATCACAAGATCAATGGCAATGAAAGATTAAACATTAAAGAACTTTTTATTGAAAAAAACAAGAGTTCCTACAAACCCTTAAGATGAAAAATAATAATGGAGTAGCTACCCTAATTTTGACTAAACTAGGTGTATTTATACTAACTAATTTATGCCATTGAGGCTTTCTTGGCTTTTTACATCTTGGCCCCGTATTCTTAATAAACATTAATTAACCATTGTCCTTTCGAGCAACACTTTTGTCTTGTATCTTTTTTTTTTTTTTTGAGTGACCGAACTCTTGTTCGGGTCCATTTATGTGATCCTAACAATCTCCCCCTAGATAGGTCCCATGAGAAAGTCGCTTCTCTCTGCTTGACTCTTAGCTCGTTTTATGTGTACTTCCACTGTTTGCTTTGGTATTCAAGTCGTTTAATACCTTGATCATGATCTTTAGAACTTGATGTGATGACTTGATCTTGATCTTGACTGTTTAAGCTTTACTTCTCGGAATTACTTTGTGATCTTCTTTCACTTTGACTTTGCCATACGCTGATCTTTAGTCTCACATGCTCCATATAGTTGAATCTGGAAAGCTTTGATGATGATATCTTCTATCTAATCTCCAAACGTTTAGCATTTAAGAAGACATTGATTTCAGAGAATTGTGCGAAGCTTTTGTATTAAACTATCTTGATTTCTTCAGATAGATGTGAGTAAGGATATGAGCATGTCTTGCATCGGATACTTGAGTCGTCATTCGCCATGATAGAAACAAATTATCACCAACAAAAATATTTTGATTTATGTAAAATCCACTAATTGTTTTTCAAGAAAAACATTTGTAAACACACAAAGGTTTTATATTTTGAAGGGACCAGATATAGACGATAACTCAATCTGGTCTGTTACATTAACTCTATTCCGTGAGGACAATGATCTACAGTAATGATACTGTAATCCTTGACCAAAAGATTCATAAAAGATCCTTTCTTGACAGGATTTCCGGCACGTGACTAACTAGATCCACTAATACCAAAGTATCAGATTCCTAAATTTCACCGTTCACTAGACCAGATGTCGAAGACAAACACACTATAAGTATTTCTACTAATAGAATGGTAAAGAGTGAGTCAGTACAGTTACTATCTGCTGACTATACCGTATAATTCCTGTTTAGCGTTTTACTTCTTAATACAATTAAGTACCATAGAAGGCCTGTTGGCAAAAATGATTTGAAAAACATTCGATGTGCTTGTGAAATTTATTTGGGGCACACACGAAAGTTTAAACAGAATGCTCTGATGATGTTTTGAAAAATATCCCGAAAGATAAGTGCCTCGGGAAATCCAAACTTGTACAAGTACATTTATGGAAATCCACTTCACTAGTGGGCGCAGTCCGAAGACCAGGCATGAGTATTCATACGAATACCCTAGTTGGTACAACATCTCTGTCTCAGCATTCCATAAGATCACTTTCACGAACATGAAACAAAAGATTCTTTGTCATTTATCAAGATATGTGTGTATAACACAAACTTATGCTCCCCCTACACATGTGCATCGATAATCGAAAGATGTTTAGCACATGCATGGATAGGACTTAGCATTTTAGAATCAATCGAATCATTAATTAACCGTTTACATAGTTTAAGTCACATTCTCTCCCCCGAACAAAAGTATGAAACTTGTGAATGGTTTAGATCTAGAATGACTTAAAATTATAATCTCCCCACTCACATTAAGAGAGAGGTGGAACTAGCACAAATTATATCAAGTGAGCATTTGAAACAATACTTTAGAATACCCAGACAGGAATGAAACACAATCTGTCATAAGCTGAAAGCATTGGTTGGACAATCTTATCACTAATAAATCAGCAACAGTGTGTCCATTTGACCTGTCAAAACTGTTAGTAGTACTGTATTCGCCCCTCAACAATGACCCGTGTTCTATTTAAATAGCGATAGCACAGTCTGATTTGGTCCATCCCGAACATGTTTGATAAAACAAATGTTTATGAGAAAAATGTTCGGTCTATAGACAACATCATGACTGTATAAGAAATAATGCACTGAAACGAACATTATAATCTCGTAAGACCGGGATTACAGTTTGTATATAACTGCAAGCCATATATACTAAATTTTTTTTTTGATACTATAATATACACAAATATACACCTGTGAAACACTTGTTTACTCTGAGACAACTCATCCTGTATTTCCATTTAGAGTCCTGGTGACATTTGTTTAACTCCAAAGCAGTGGGAGTATGTGGCGAAGCGCTCTCCTCGGTAATCGCCTTCGAAAAAATGTCACCAGTTGGAAATTTGTCTCCACGAAATAAAAACTCAACAAATTTCCCTTTCAACCTGCTCTTTGATGAGTGGTGACGGATTATCAAATTGCATGGAGCGCGAGGTTGAACACTAATATCACGCATAGAGCAATTAGCACTGTGATTGACACAATACATGCAAATTTTTATTGAACGCAAATCCATAGTCCGTAGTTGAATCGCATCCCAGAGGATATGAGCATAGCATCCCGATAGGGCGATGTATTCATCTTCCTTAGTGAGAAAGCAGTACTTTTCTGCTTTTTTGATGACCATACTAACAAGCCATTCCAAAGAAAATGAGCTGAACCAGAAGAACTTCTCCGGTGTCATGACATCCAGCATAGTCAGCATCTGCAAAAGCATTTAGTTTCAAGCCGGAGTCCTTCGATACCACAGACCCGAGTGAATTGGTATCCTTTAAGGTATCGAAAGATCCGCTTTATAGCAGTAAGGTGGCATTTCCAGTAGGCTAAGACCTGGTATCGAGCACAATCAAACAGCAAAAACTATGTCAGCGCTAATGCCACTAAGAACATAAGGGATCCAACCATACCACGAAATCGTGTAGGATCAATCACTTTCCTCCCTTATCTACCATCAAGGTTGGGACGCTCCCCATTGTAGTGTCCCATGGTTGTGCAGGAGTCAAAACAAACTTTTTCAAGATTTCCTGAGCATATTTGGATTGGGGATTTGATAAAGATGCCTCTGGGATTTTTTGAGAACCTGTAATCCAAAAAGAATGACATTTGTCCCATCATCGACATCTTGAAAGTTGAGTCATTTCAATGCAACTACTTTTGCAGCTTTGGGTTGTAGAGGCAAGATAATATCATTTACATATATTAGTACCAGTAGAAGATGTAGCCTGTTTTCTCGTGAAGAGAGTAGATCGTCCGAGCGCCTTATGAATCCTGACTTGATTAAAACCTGATAGCTTGTCATACCACGCACGTGACTTGTTTAAGCCCATAGAGAGCTTTCCTTGATCGGTACACACAGCGATGGATCTCAGGATATACAAATCCCTTCCTGGTGACTAACATAGACAACTCATTCAGTTCGCTGATTGATGAAGGCTGTTTCACGGTCCAACCAGTAAGATGACCATGTTCATACTCGCTGCGTGAGCAATGAAGAGTCTGATCGCTTCTAATCTAGCAACTAGAGCAAATGATTCTTCAAAATCAATACCAAGCTTCTGACCTACCTTTCACAGCCACAAACCGAGCTTTTGTTCTCAAGACCTCCATATTCATCCAACTTAATATTGAAAATCCCTTTGAGCGGGAGATGATAAGAATAATATCTGGACAGGGAACAAGTATCCATACATCTAGACTTCAAACTCATGAATTTCTCCTGCATAGCCTCAATGCCAGCACAAGTCTATGTGGCTGCTTGAAATTCTTTGGTTCAACATGAGTTAAGAATTCATTGAAGAAACACCACATTGCGTCAGTTTCTAGCTGTTTCCTGTAGAGACAGGTCCGATCTTTATCCCCAATTATGTTTTCAGCGATGTGCTTGAGTCCACTTTTGTAACGTGAGGTAAACTGGTTTGTTGGAGTAACATCGATATTGACAGAGTTGAGGAAAAATGCTTCTGAATCGGTTTTAGGAGCAGTATAGGTGTCAAACACATTACTGTCAACATGATCTGAAACAGTGTTTCATCCAACAAATCACTAGTGTCTGTAAGGTATTTGATGAGGCCAAGCTTTCAGATAGCTCAGATCGCCTCTGAATAACTGTTGTGGAAGTTGAACCTATGGCATCTCGGGTGCCGGGCCGCAGGAACATTAACCGAGTTTAGAACAACCGAGAATCGGAACGACCTCATCACATCTAACCATTGAAACAAATCGCTAACCTGTTACTTTGTAGGAGGGACACTAGATGGGTTTCTGGGTCTTATACTATTGACAAACGTCTGCTCCTGACTGTAAAGCAGAAGTTCGAGTCTGTACTGTTTGGTACATAAGTCATTGTTGAGGTGCGAGGCCTGAACTGGTTTGTACAGACTCAAACCTTCGTAAGTCATCAAGCAACATGAACGGTTTCCTGAATCTTGCGCGTTCTTTTGTTGTAGATTCGGTACGCCTTCTTGGTGGGTGCATAGCCAACAAAGATACCTATATCTGCTTTTGCCTTGAGTTTACCAACGTCATCGTAGTCATTGGTAGTAATAGCACATAAAAAAAAAAAGGAGGAGGTGGAAGGGGGGGAGTGGGGGGAAAAGAAAAGAGGGAGAAAATCCAATACTCGGAAGTATGTAGATTAGGTTTCTTACCCTCAGCCAGTTCATAATATGTCTTTCATGAAGCGTGTGTACAGAGATCATTGAGAGTATAACTCCAAAGGCTACACTTCAGCCCATAGGAACAGTGGAGCTTTCGCAAAGAGAGCATAGTATGAGCAGCTTCCATAAGAGTTCGGTTCCGTCTTTCGACAACGCCGTTCTGTTGTGGAGACCGAGGTACGCTCGTTTTATGAGAAATACCAACACGCTCAAACCATCCGTCGAGTGTCTTATTCACAAACTCCGTTCCATTATCTGTTCTGACGAAGCGAACAGTTGTATTAAGGGCTCGTTAAGTCTTCACAATAAACTTCTCAATCACTTGAGGAGTTTCATCCTTTGTGCGAAGAAATCTTACCCATCCAAATCTGGTGTAATCATCCACTATCACCAAAACATACTTCTTCCGTTGAACATTCTTTCACATTGTTCCGCAGAGGTCCATAATGAAGAGTATTTAGAACATCATTATTGGTGTTTCCGACTTTAGTGGATAAGATGCTTTCTTATTTTACCCTAGCTGACCAAGGAGGACACAAATGTCCTTTGTCCATATTTCACATTTTACATTCTCTGACTAGATTTTTTTTGAGCCAAATTCCGTTCAATGTCCTAAAATTCCAGATGAAATCAACGACGTGCCATAACAAGACATTCGTGGGAAGAGTCCATTGTAAGCAAGCAAACCTGGTGAAGCTGACATCATATTAGTTCAGTGATATTGGAGTACATCGGTTGACCGTGAAACCTTGAGCAGATCAACCATATCGTAGATTTCGGAGTTGTGACATGAATGCTGTCGGAAGCAACTTCCCAACCTCCATCACAAAACTGTCCTACTGAAAATAGGTGGAGCTTGATTCCTTCAACCATAATAGACAATCGAGATATGATAGTGTCACCAGTTTATAATCACACATACCCAACGATAGCTGCATATCATCGTTGCCAAATCTCACTGTACCATAAACTTTCTACAAAGTGATAAGACGTTCACGATCACACGATCATACTTCTTGAGCAATCCATGAATCTAGATACAAAGAACAATTTGTACTACCTAGCGAATAACACAAACATTTACGGTTGATAGGATGCCCTGAAGGTTCCTTTAGTTTAACAAACAAAAATTCCAAGATCCTTTAGGGAACTCTTTCGATCACTAATTTTATGGTCAGTAAACCTAGAGACCAAGTTATTTGAGGCTAGAACTAGACTCGGGGTAGTTCTATTGTGCATAACCGTAGACTTCCATGATCTAGTTAAAGGAAACTTCTCAAACAATGAGAAATGCCTGCCAGTGGGCTTCCACTGAGGCTTGCTATTAGCAACAGGTTTGCTAATCGGTTTCCAGACTCTCTTAACTGGTTTCCATTCTTTCCTGGGTTGGCGTTTAAAACGCTTAGTCTGGTGGGGTTTAACATTCACAGAACCATCACACATAACCAAACAATCAGTATGATTTGCAAAAACCAAAGATTTGTTACATGCACCACAAACATTGTTCAAGTTGGAAACAGAAACAGAATGTTTAACAAGCAAATTAGAATCAACACGATTCTTTTTATTCAAAGTCCTATGGTGTGCTTCTACTCTCCTCGCATTCGCACTCTTAATCGGCAAAGAACTATGATTCCGAGGGGCTCTCTTAGGCACAGTTTTGCTAGCTCCAGAAGTGGGTTTTACTCCTGTAGACATAGGCACACACACGTTAGTTTGCTTATTAGGATGCACTACTGGTTTTTGAGTTGGTTTGAGTGAAGGTCTGGGGGGTTCACTGAAAGTTACTTGCTTCTTCTTAGGTACCGGGGTTGGTTTGACCCAGTTAGCACGTTTGGGTGGTGGAATATACTTAGAACCTAAGGCAAAATGTGAGAACCTAAGTTGTACATTCCAGGAGCAAGCACTTTAGGTGTCTCAGAGGTTGAAGGTCCACTACTTGTTGTACCAGTCACTTGGGCTTTCAGCTTGGTATTCTCAGCAGTGAAGGCACTCAGCTTTTCAGTGTATGCAATACGTGAGTGATTATTCGCCTTTGACAGTTCATCATACCGTCTTTTCAGACTCACGTTTTCTACCTTAAGGCCATCTAGCTGAATCCTAAGGGAGGTAATCGTATCTTTCAACTGAATTCTGTCAGTTTCTAACGCTTGTTGGTCACAACTACCTTCAGTGGAACCTATATTCAACACCTTCATGATGCTTATCTGAGCATCTAACTTCCTGATAATGTCATCTTTCCTGAAGCTTTTTTTAACTGATTAATTTTCAAAATGCATTGAGGCACTGAACGAGTCTAGCACCGTTTATAGTTTTGAAATTTAAGTTGTAAACACACATAATTCTGTTCGAGGAAAGGCAAAACGTTTTTCAATCATTAATTATTGTTCTGTTATGAAATCTCCATCTTCAGTTCTAGAACTGAAGTGTTCCCTATCGCAGCAGATCCTAAGGTCTTCGCAAGGCAATCGAACTAGGGGCACAACAATATCAGGATAGTAAGTCACAATAAGCAGATAACTTTTTCTAAACAATCAGCAATTAGCAATCATTTCTGATTAAAAGATTTTCTTCTCTATGGTCAGGTTTTGTTATCAAAGAACACATTGTTCATACTCCTCCTCTAATTCATCAAAATCTGTTCAATTTCTCTTATCCTTTGAAAAAATGTATCATACAGCTTGGATATGTTTTTTGAAATGTCAAAATATACCAGTTGTTGTTCAAAAAACTGTTTTTGGCATAATCTAAAACACCATTCAGAAACATAGTCTGTTTTTGTGTGTTCTTTCTTTATGAAACCTTCAAATTGAGGAAAAACAGGGCATAAACTTTCGACAGACTGGCCCAGAACTTTACTTGGAGGTCGACTTTATGACAAAAGGGGTAGCACGTAGGCTGAATTTACTATCTTGACTACAATTTCGATGCAGAAAGCAATACTCCTGAATCTCCAGACATTCTTTTCTGAGGAACGAACATAAGGGCATAGCTTGGCAATAGAGTCTGATTGCGGTCAACATGGCCCTTTTTTCGTTCATTTTTTCATAGCTAACAACTTGGTGAACCATAGACCTCTCACTATCCCATGACAAACAGGGTGGAGTTGGATGCAAAAGGGTATCAGCATCATCAAAACAGGTTGAGCAACGCCTTGTCCAATATAACCTAGACCAGGTTACGGGTGCCTAGGATGACCGTTGTTCAAGTCAATTGGTTGCCTTTTTAGGTTTCTTTGAAAGCATGGGAATCGTTTGGGAAGGCATGTAAAATCTTTTCAACATACACTTGCAACTTTGTTACATTTAGTAAACAAACTATTTCATCTAGATAACTATCTACTAGATCCTATTTACTCAGATAAAATCTTTCCTTTTCAGATTGTAAAAATGCAATTGAATTTTTCTTTTCCTTAAAGAGTGGATTTAAGCAATCGTTTTCATGCACAAGTTCAGCGTTACGTTATCGCTGAACACTAGGGCTTGTTCCTTTTTAACTTTGTTTTCAGATCAGTTTGACCTTGTGGGTATCTAGACGACATATTTCTTGCTTGCATTGACAGAAGCACATTTTTTAAGGTCTCGATTCCAAACTTTTTCTTGGTTAACCTTAAGCATTACCGTCTAGTTGTGGTTTTGCAAGTCAGTTTAATGATGGCATCATAGATTACCTTATCAAGATGTGCAGCAGATACCGCAGTGGAACATTTTGGCTTCGGTGTCAAGAAGATACGATGATACTGATCGTATAGTCATCATCTCAGTCTCAGCATCGAGTCTAAAAGTCTTCCTGGTGCACTCCTGATCGACTGATAATCTACATTACAAGATTTGATTGCTCATTGGAAGTGTACCTCATGACGCAATTGTTGTATGCATCTAGTGTATGACAAATTGGCCATAAAAGAGACAGCAGCATTGAGCCTTCATCTACGTCTGAGTCATATGCATCCTCAATGATTGCTGAAACATTTGTTGTAGTCAGTGCCTTGGGTTGATCATAAGTGCAGTGCATCATATCTGCGAGGAATGCATCAGCTTCAGCATCTAACACATCACCTTTCTCTTTCCTTCCATCATAAAGCTTTTATCTTTGAAGGTGTACTGAAGTCCATCTTCTCTTGTTTCTGTACACTGCCTATCCACATGTCCTACACCTTCTGCAGTTGTACCATATCACCTTCTTGCCTCGAGTAACCTGTATTACAATGATTACCTGGACCTTCCACTAACTGTTCAGTAACAATGGACCATCATGCAACCGTAGGCAATGAGTCCTTGAGTTAGAGGAAGTCCGCAGCCTGGTTGAGTGGGAGGAGAACAGCTTTTTGGAAACCACTTTAAAGATTACAGTCGAGTCATATGGCATCAAAGCGTCAATCGGAGACTGAGAGTAGATGACGGAATAGGAGTTGAAGGGTGATGATAAACAGGTGCAGCATGTGGTAGAGCTACATAGGCCAGTGTGATCAACATTACTTGTAACGCTCCTGTTTCTTGAGAGTCTATTTGGCATGAGGCCATAGGCTTTAAAAAAGAGATGAGTATAAGATCTGAACATAAGTGTTGTTTGAGATATCCAGTGGACTGTTTGACATTATCACATATCTTACCCCACTAGGCCAAAAGTTGTTGTACAAACTTGTTGTTCATCAACTGATGAGTAGAATGTTGACTGAGTAATCTTCATATCATATCACAAGCATGTGGAAACGCCCAAAGTATACCATGAATTGATTCGTTTCCATAGCACTAAAGCGTTCCGTACACATCCAAACAGATCTTCCTTCCTTTTTGAATAGTCCTACTGATCCTTGCATGAGCATCTCCACATTATCCAAATCTCCGTTGCAATTGCTTGTTTAAATGAGGTTGTGAAGAAGTTACTAGGAAGACCTGACTGAGATTGATTTCAGCTTGAGTATCAGCAAATCTCAAATTTTGTTTCCTCTTCACTGAATCAAATCAAGTTCTTCCTCGTGCAGGCACAGCAGCAGAATCAGTAGTGGAGGATCAGTGATCATAGGGCGGTGTAGGTACATTCTGCGATAGATTTCCATATCAGCTTGCATTGTTTGCCTCGAATGTACTCTGTGGTATACGAATCTCCAAGAATCGTAGTCCCACATTCAACCAACATAGAGGAGAGTATCGGTACCCGCTGCACTTTGTTTCTTCATTGGAAGCCATTTTGATTTTAATATGAAATGACCGGATCCAAGTGATTGTTTGATATGATTTGATTTGTGTTTATGTTATTTGTTGTTGTTTGATTTTTGGTTGATTATTTTGCTCGTTCGATCCCAAGCAGAGAAATCTATTCTGATCGTTCCCAAATGAATAAACGAGTAAGTCCTCAAAAGGAATTCTCGTTCTGACCGCTTGTTCAATCCCTTTGATTCGAAATCCTTCGTTTCGATCGCTTGTTCGATCCCTTCGTTCGATCCCCTCGTTCGATCGCTTGTTCGATGCCTCTTGTTCGATGCTTGAAGACTTTGAACTCGTTCGATCGCCACTAGATTTCCACTAGATCGATACACAAAGACTAAACTCGTTCGATCGACACATCCTTTTCCTCGTTCGGTGGACACAAAATACGAATCCAAAGACCCTTTTTCTTGCTATAAAACACGAACCAAGACCACGAACACGATCAAAAACGCTTGTTTTCGAAGATTGTTTCGAACCAAAAGAAAGGAAAATAAATCGAGACCCCCTTTTTTTTAATACTTTTCGAACCAAAAAGAATGAACAAAAGAAAATCACGAGATCGTTGATTGCTAACAAGATGGTTTGAATGATATTAGATTAAACATAAACCATCTTTGAATCAAGAATAAAAAACAAACAAATAATCAAAAACAAAAAACCTCTTTTTTTCGAAATCAATAGAAAAAAAATACAAACCAAATCAATACATCAATCTTGTAGGCTCTTGATACCAATTGTAGGTTCCATGATCATTCATACGAATCCTTAACAATTAAGTGTAGGATCAAGATGCATAAAATTAAGAACTTTATTGATGATTGAAAGAAAAACTAAGAGTTGCTATAAACTCTAAAAGATGAAAAATAATAATGGAGTAGCTACCCTAATTTTGACTAAACTAGGTGTATTTATACTAACTAGGATTTGCCTTTGAGGGCTTTCTTTTGGGCTTTTACAATCTTGCCCGATATTCATAATAAACATAATAACATAGTCCTTTCGAGCTACACTTTTGTCTTGTAAATCTTTAAGTGGACCTAAGCATTCTTTGATCGGGAGTCCCATTATGTGATCCTAACAAGATCCTTTCTTCTTAGATCGTCAGATATTAAAGGCGTATTATCGCAAACTTCTCAAAGATCGCAAAGCTCTCACTCGTATGACTCAAAAAAAACAAGAAGTTCGATTGGGTAATGAGCAGAGAACGCAATTCAACCTTAAATGAAAGTAGAGTGAATGCCCTGATTTTGCATTACCATGAAGGACCAAATGACTTTGGAGAGTATTGTGACAGCATCGAACCAAGTTTTTGGTTTTGTGTTGATGCAGAGAAACAGGTAATTGCATACCATCCAGACAAAGTCAAATTCTCGAGGAGAATTACACACTCATGATTTAAAGAGTTTGGGCGCAGTAAGTATTTGCTCCTCAAAACCTAGAGACACTATTAATATTGAACAAAGAGTGTTATCTACACTGATCATAAAAGCCTTCAGCACATTTTCTATCAAAAAGAATTAAATATGCGTCAGAGATGATGGATAGAACTTTTCAGCGATTGTGACTGCGAGATTCGCTACCACCCAAGTAAAGCGAACGTAGTAGCTGATGCATTGAGTAGGAAAGAGCGGGTGAAACCAAGACGAGCTAGAGCTATGAGCATGATAATTCACTCTAGCATTAAGGTAGGAAACTGAGGCTCAAAGGCCAAGCTTCAAAGGGGCGCCAACACTCCAGCAGAAATTTGAAAGAATTGTGACAAAACAATTAAGAAAAAGAATGTGCAGGATGTATCTTGCTGTAAAGAATTTGGGTGCCAGTTATGGCAGATATTTTTCGAACTTTGATAATGATGAAACCAAGACTACAAAGTTAATATGTTAATATCCTAAGCAGACCAAGAAATGTACTAATGATCTACAAGACTTATATTGGGTGGGCCCGGAAAGAGAAGGATCTTGCTTCGTATGTTATAAGTGTTCACATGCACTAAAGTCAAGTAGAGCACCAGAAACCATCGAGATTTACTATCAACAGCCAAGATTACCGATTGAAAATGGGATAATATCACACTGACTCATACGCAATTACTGAGGACACAGTAGCGGACAGGACTCATTTTGGGTCATTGTCGATCGATCTGACCAAATCTGCGCATTCTTCTATCTATGAAATAATACAAGACAGAAACTTGGCAAGACTGTACATCAACAGATCATAGCAAGGCTCCGATAGTGCCTGTGTTACTTAAATCAGATCTGACGAGTCATTTCACATCATATATTGGCTAATCATATACAAAAAGCATTAGGAACGCAACTGGATCTTGGAGTACCGCTTACCATCCCCAAAACTGATGGCCAAAGTGAGCGTACCATTCAAACACTGAAGATACTGTTAGAGCAAATGCAATGATTTTGGTGGAACTGGGATACTCATCTAACCAATAGAAGAATTTTCACACAAACAGAATTACGCCCTCGAGTCTGAAGTTTTCCCCATTTGAAGCATTGTATAGGAGGAAATGTCGAACGCCCATAGCTTGGGCATAAGTAGAGAGCAGCAAGCTAATTGTGACTGGAGATTTTTCCCAGGAGACAACGTTAAGATAGTTCAAATCAAGGAATGACTAAGCTACATGAGATCACCAGAAAGCTACTCTGAAATCGACAAAAACGTTAGAGTTCAGTGTGGCAATAAAGTACTAAGACTCATTAGAGAATCGCCCTTGTGAAGGCATAGTTATGTTTTGGCAAGGGGCAAGCAAGCTTCACTGAGAACGTAGACCGTTTCGAGATTGTCAAACGAGTCAGTCCTGTAGCTTATCGATTGCATTTACCGTAAGAACTCGTAGGCATTCACGACACGTTTCACGTGTCAAACCTAAAGAAATTCCTGGCAGACGTAAATCTGCACGTACCACCAGAAGAAATCAAGATTGACAACGAAATATATTTTGTTGAGGATCCGATTGAAATCATAGACCGCGAGGTCAAGAAACTAAAGCAAAATCGCATTCCCGTGGTGAAAGTTCGTTGGAACCCCCGACAAGGACCAGAATTTACTTAGGAACGAGAAGACGAGATGAAGCGCAAGTATCCGCAACTGTTCGCAAGCGCTACGCCTTAGGCCGAGAAATTGAAATTTCGGGACGAAATTTCCCTTTAACAGGGGAATACTGTGGCAACTGTCTATTTTGAGGTCAGTAACCGATAGCAAACATACAACATTTTTGACTCCATTAAATTTTTGTTGAGTCACTTTTGAAATGGTCGTGTCATTTTATGAACTAAACATTCAATTCCTAGGAACCCTAGTTATACGAACGCACCTTCGACCTATGATCCTAGTTAACTGTCTTGACGATCAACGATATGCTCAAAGGTCATTAGGACAATGTCAATAACCATTAATAAACATAATTTATTCACTTTTATGAACTTAGGTCACTTTGTTCATTATAACTTGCAAGTTTCCCGGTAAACCCGATATTGCGTAAATTGTTACGTTTTTGCACTTACGCTTCTTATAACGGACTTAAAACACTTCAATATGATCTACGTGCATAAAATAACTCTTAACCAATATTACTTAACACATTTTACATTTAATCTACAATATACTACAAATTATACTAATAACTACATCCTTTTTAAACAAAACCTTACATTTTATCATACAACATACTACCTACACTTAATGTATATATACAAAATGAATTTAAATACCAAAAATTAGTAATTAGGACCTCTTTGAGACCCCAAAAACGTGAACCTTGTCCTCACATGCCTCCCTCCTCCTCCAATCTCAATGCAAGCTTACTTACACACTCTTATTACCCCTACACTCAACCACCCTTCACACTTAATAATTTTTCACTCTTTTTTTCTCACATACACTCCTCTCTCTCTCAAAAATCTACATATCTCCTCCTCCTCTCTTAAATATTCAGCCACCATCAACCACCACTCAAAAATCTTGTTTAACACAAGATCTACTCCAAAAAGGGCTTGTTTAATCATCTTTAACAAGTTTCTTTGTTTGTTTTTCACTCAAAGCACCATCTTAGAAAGTTGAATCATCTCAGCTTCATCTTCATATTGTCATTTACTTGGTGTTCTCATAGGTAAGGTAAGGGTACAAGACGGCGCATCTTGTACCCGAAAAGTGCATATTTTGGCTCAAAACACATGTTCATCTATTTTCTTTGGATCTAATCTATAAAATAAATTAGCTACTGGATTAGTGTTGTGAGACTCTTAAAATGATGATATAATTATTATAGGATTTGTGGATTCAAATGATAAAACTAGTCACAAAAACGTTCATAAAACCATGATTTAGAGCTAGATCGGGTGTAAACTTGTACATGCAATGGTTTAAAAATATTGTAAGGTACCCACTGATTTTTCTTTATAAAAAGGATATTTAAATATTTATTAAATGAGTTCAAGAGTTGATTGGGTCATTTTTGCATTTTGGGTTAGTGGTTTGACTTGTTTAGTCAAAGGGAAATTTCAATCAGCCCTCTACTTTATTTTTGTGTCATATTGATTGGAGCGTAAGTTGATGATAAATAAATGTTTTGACATGATTCCAGAGCCTAAAATCAACTACTTTGAGTCTAGTTTCCAGAAATGTAAGCTTTGTAAAAATATGAGATTGTTTGGTTAGTGAAATTTGTAAAATGGTGAAAGGTGTCAAATCTGCCCGAAAATCTCTTTTTAACCCTTGTACTAAAATGACCATAAATCATAAACCCAATAATTCTATCCATGAAACTAAGTATAGGAGACACTTGTAAGGGTTATATATAGTCTCCCATTGGACTAACTCATATAACATTTGATTTTGACCGTCTGATCATTTAAATACATTTTTTATGTCTAGATAATTGCCATTTTTGGAGTCGGGTATAAGTCCTTAATAAATTTTAGGAAAATTCGTGGACACACCTAAAACTTGGAATTTTGACCCGGAGCAGTAGCTTGACCAGAAACTTTGGTTAACTTGGTCAAATAAATACTTAAAATGACAAGAAATTCAAGACAAATTAGTAAAAAATTAATGCTTTGAGATAAAAGTGATGCTTTGAAACAAATGAGAACACGAAGACTTAACAAATTAAGCTTAATATTGTCCGAGCATATCATATAGGATCTAATTAGATATATTTACTTGCCTTAGGATGAAGTAGAAGGTTGTCGAATTCGATTAGTCCTGCTTAGTGTGTTTTGCCAAGAATTCCTATAATCATTATAACTTCTATGGGTTAGTTTCTCACAATCCTTTTTTATATTTTTGTTTATTTACAACTTTTAAATGTTTGGGGTGAAATGCATTAGTGATGTCGTTGTTATTGCAATACTTTTAAGTAATTAATATTTTGAGCATATTTAAACTTGAACTTGTTTTGAACGTATGGAACTCTGATTTGAACTTGTTGAACTTTGGAAACGTGTTAAACTTTAAACTTGATTTGAACTTGTTGAAATTTGGAAACATGTTGAACTTGGAACCTTGAACTTAATATGTATGTTTTTGTATGCTTGGAACCCGCCACTATCGTATAACTCACTTCCCCACAATTAGATTGAGACGTTAGAACTTTTGTATAGCCAATTAGGAAATATCACCTCCTCACTCCCGCACAAGGGTGCATAGTAATAGAGGTGTATTGTGCCACACTATAACAACTGGAATTGATTGGAGTTTGGAACGGTTAGGCTGAATACATTTAAGTAGTGCCTCGCATAAACACTATAGCATACATATACATTGATTTGTGTTACGTTACTTTGGGTAACGGGAATTGTCTTTGGAAACTTGAGTCATTTTTGGACTCTCGACTGGTTTTGGCAACTGATATTGATTTAGACAACTATTTTGGACATCTACTCTTTTCTAAAACTATATTTTGTGTACATAACCCTGAGAGCTCACCAATTCGATAGTTGACCGTTTTTATCATGCTTTTCAGGTGACATTCGTAAAGTGGAAACTTAGTGCATTGCAATTGGACATGTTCAAGATGTCTACTTTCTTTCAAGTTATTGTCATTTGTACTTGTTAAAACTTGTATTTAGAAATGTTGTAATTCGAATAATTTTCTTTTATCTTAATTCATGTATGATGTTTTATCTATCATCTTGCGTGATATTTATTGATATGTTGCACCTCACGTTTCCGCTTTGGCGGGGTGTGACATGGAAACAACCCTAAAATTCTCAAAATAATTTTTCAAACCCACCCAATCGCTTTCAACCAAACGGTTCATTCCCAAACCGCTCCTTCAACAACAATCCTCAAAATTTTAATAATCAATCAAATCTCAAAGGGATTAGTGATCTAAACTTCATGTGATCTCAAGACGCTAGATTGTCTAAAGTTTTAAGTCCGACTGTCAAACAACAAAAAGGCATATGACCATAAAATTGAAAAAGTTTAAAGCAATCACTAATCGAATCCGGAGCACTCCCGAGTGACACGGTAAGAACCCAAAACTTGAATGTAATTCTACTCTCCAGTTTCGTCTGCTCGTTATTACCCACGAAATACCCCCAATGCCACCCGTACCACAGTTCAATCATGCTATCACAATATATCCCAACAACCAAGCAAACCACATATAACAGCCAGAAAGAAATCGCCAAGACGAGAGCTACGGATAAAGATCACCATGCAATTGTCAGAGTAGAAAGTGAACGTAAGAAGCCAGAAGAAGAAGGCGAAAATGAAAACATTAACACTGACTCACCCTCACAACCAGATCATCATATTCATTCATCACCAAAAAAGTTCGTAAACTCAATTCTCCTTGAAGATATCCGGCTTAGTTCCCCAATCATCTGACACATAATTTTTTTGCACGAAGGGAGATGATGGAGACATAATTTTTGTTGAAATAATTAAGTATTATGATGATTCTCGCAAAGAAGAACTCAGGGAGGATGGAAATGCAGTGATAGGAGGACCATAAGTAGAGTATTTTAACATATTTCTGAGAGCGAACTAGCATATCATAAGTACCTAATGTGTGGCCCAACTCCATCTTTGTTTCTGAGAAACCCCATCATCCTAGAGGGATGATCCAACAAGCCTGAAAAAACATGCAACATTAAGAACAAATACATGTGGAAAAAGCCTACATAATCCAACTCCCTCTGAAACATCATGACCAGATGCAATATCATTGGGTCATGAGGAGAAAACTTGACCCTAGGACTAAACCCTATATCAAAAACCCTAAACCCCTAACCACTAAACCCTATACCAAAAACCCTAAACCCCTAACCACTAAACTCTATACCAAAACCCTAAATCCCTAACCATTAAGTATAATATCACAAGTGATATATATACATAAACTTCAAAATATATACCAAAAACCCTAAACCCCTAACCACTAAACCCTATACCAAAAACCATAAACCTCTAACCACTAGGTATAATACCACAAGTGATATATACATAAGCTTTAAAATATTGATGACATCAAATAACGTCTATTTTATAGCATCATTTATCCCATGTTATTAACCCATTTTGTATAGTTATTGCAAAGAATTGTTACGTAATCGTTTATATTTGAGAATTGCAGTAATTATAGAGTACTTGGTGAATATTAGCAAAAGGCGCGCATTCTAGAGCTTAAACGAAGATATTTTGAAGATTACTATTCTGAAGACCAATACGCCATATCTATCAAGGAAGATACGACGTATATGTGCCTGCACTCACCAAAGACTACAAAAGAAAAGAAGATCAATACGTCGTATCCAGAAGAGTCCAATACGCCGTATTCAAGATATAGTATGTGATCATTCTATAAGATATCAAACGTGACCCCTACTCAAAGAAACCCCCAATACGCCGTATCCAAGCCATTGGATACGCCGTATTGAACCGACTTCCAGACCCTATAAATACAAAACTCAAAAATGAGTTTTAAGTGTGCTAAATCATATTCTCGATACCTAAACCATAAAAATCGATTTTCAGAGGAAAAAAGAGCAGAAGAGGTCGAGCAACGCTATCAATTCCATAGGAGACAACGTGTAATTCCATATACTTTAGTAATCATTCAGTTTTTGGTATCATTCGTTAACTTGGTTAGTTTACCTTGGCTAAATAATTGCTCTTGTATTTATTATGACGTTTGAAGGCTAATACCTTCGGGTATTAGCCATTATTATAAAGATCTGAATGTTTGGTATTTTTTTATCTCGATTTCTTGATTTATCGTTGAATGCTTGTTTATGTTTATCAATTTATACTTGTTTACGTGCTTTTGTATACGACCTATCATTCAACTGGTTCTAGTGATACGGACCAAGTAATCTAGAGTCTGGGATAGCTCTCCATATAGTAATTTATAATCTAGAATTATAGGATCACAAATAACGACCTATCTTTGCCCTTAGATTGTGAGCTTAGTTAGACCGGCAGGTGACCCAGGGATCAACGAGTACGTTCTCAGTTAATTGGTAAAGACTTGGTTAGTGGACTAATAGTGTATGAATTGCCATTAAGCAGTAAGTAGGTAAAGTCTTTATGAGCTAGGGTTTAACAAGATCACCATTGCTTTAATTCCTAAGATAGATTATAATCAGCAAATAAGGATGCTTTATACGGATGCATTTAATTGTGATAGAATTTTATGTGTCTAGGTTTAAGGAAGAAGTACCGCCTTAATCTTAAGAATGATATGCCGTCTCGAGATAAGTAATCATTGCACTAAATAAACAAACCAACGTTCTGATTGGATTAATAATGGTTAATACAGTTTTCTTATATTTAGCTCGACCGCTCTTTTATCTTCTGTAAATTTGCTTGCGTGTGTTTTAGTGTCTTAAGTTGATTTTAGTCACCACTAAACTCGTGCCAGTCTCTCAGGCTGAAAACCCCTTTTATCTGTTAGATTTAGGATTAACATAGGTTTAGCATAGGTTTAACATAGAATAGAATTAACTTAGTTTAGATAACCAAAATATTAATAAATTGAAAGATTTTTTTCTCGCTCTTAGTGATCGACACCTTACTTACCACGAAACTACTACCGACCGGGTACACTGCCCGTTAAAGTGTTGTTTTTGGTTAAGTCAGCAAAATATAAATTTAAAACTTGAAATCATAAAATTAACACCACATAATGACACAATCAAGTTTTTGGCGCCGTTGCCGGGGAGTGAAAATTAATCTTGATTTTTATTTGATATTTTGGTTTTTAACATTAGATTAGATCTAACCCTTAGGATTAGTGTAATTTAGATTAGTGTATAATTATGTATATTCTGTATATTTGCTTGTATATTTGTGTGTTTAATTGTTTGCGTGTTTAATTGTTTTTCTAATACATTGTTCTGGTCGATAACCCGATACGGCGTATCTACTTCCATTGGATACGGCGTATCCAACTTTCTATCCAATACATCGTATTCATTCAAAAAGATTAATACGGCGTATTCAGTTCTATTGAATAC